>JABCJW010002058.1:0-28479 GCA_013184375.1 Fusarium newnesense | reverse complement strand
ATCGACCCCAATATCTGACACCTAGGCGCCTTAATTATGTCAGAGTGGATAAAATGGGACTAGACTATTTTTCTACCTTTGGCCTAGACTTGGCACCTCATCGAAAAGGCTACTTTTCTCTTTACCAATGTTTAGCCCGGGATTTCCTTTCCAATAATGATATCTGGAAAACTTTTATCATGCCATTTAATTTTAGGGAATAGACTAACCTAACACAACAGCAACCTTCCACCAGCCACAAATAGATACCGCGCCACGCCAAGATGTGGCAGATATCTACCCCTTTAGTTACATTAACGGGTTCCTAGTTAACGGATATTGCTTTAATCAGAAACATCTCCATGCAGCCATTACCTGTTGGTCGAGAGTTTCTTCCTCAACCAATTTCAATGAGATAATAAACATCAACCGAGAAAATTCAACGCCATGCTCTTTCGCTACCAAACCCTCAATCCACTTCGCCTCAGCAGGACCAAAACTGCGCCAAATCTTTGGTTTCGCTTGTATTACACTGCGACCGCCAAGGTCACTACCATCAATCCAAAGGGCGAACCTGTTTCATATGACACCGAAATCATGATTGGTAAACCTGACGAAAGCTATGTATACATCAAGCCTGAAGTTGGCAGCGCTATTAGATCCGCGATTGTCCGTCAACTTGGATCGGTTGAGTCAGCCGTTGCAGGCCATCCCGAAACGCTTGCCTTACAGTTTCATCACGATTCTCGTCACTTCGCACACAGTAATTACCACTCGCAATCGAATAGATTCGAACTTGACTAACATTTTGAAGAACTTGTTCCACTTCCTCGTATAGAGATCCCCCAGAATATTAGTCAGTCTGAGGGTAATCTTAGTTCTGCCACGCTCTGGCTTTCTGGCTACTGGCATTCTATCACGATCAATGGAACATTCGATGGTGAGTATGATCAAGTATTCATATGGGCAGCTCTAATGAACCGTCTTCTGTGAATAGAAAAGTTTGAACAACTGGCCAGAGAAACCTCCCCTGAAGTCGAGAGTGCATTGAAATTGTTAAAGGATAACTAGTTTACCTTAGCGCCAAAGGCGCTAAGGTAGAATGAAGGTGTACCAGGGTTGGTGATTGTCCGCTATCCTGCCCCTAGCATGCTGAAAGATGGTCAGTAGCGAGGAGACACTTTCCTTTACACCAATACGCCCACATTTTTAAGAATTCAGCTGCGCCGCAGATGCCAATCCTCCCATCAGCGGGACGGCGCTGCCACGCGACTGGGTCTTCTCTTCGTGCTGTACCTGAGGGTTACGGTTCTCTTCTAGCTTTCATTACAATAGCAGATCGCTGCCTCAGGCAGGAATGCTGGTCAAGATCCCCAACTTGCCGATTCCCAGCCATGTCCACTTGTAGGCCTTCCCCTCCTTATCTTCTTCTGGGCTACTCATCCACTATATCAGTGGCGTGGTGGTATTTCAAGGCAAGCCAGAGGGTACTCCACTGACCATCGTAGCTGTTACCTCCTCCCAAACCACGCTGTCAATGAATAAAATCAGCGATGCGCATAGAACATGATGATATCAATTTAACTAGAATATCACAAGAAGAAAGTAGGTTAGTACTAAACTTTAACAAACAACCATAAAGACTTTCCGTGCCAAGTTCTTGCTAATCTCTTCCCATCATCCATAATACTCAGCATCATCATCGCACCCCACCAATGAGGCATCAGAAGTTGAAAACCTCCCTCAGGGTGAGGTCTAGGAACCATCAATTTCCATGCTTAAAGTGCCATTGCCGTGGTACGTATACCACCAGACCCATCATGGCCCAAATACATTCCCATTCTTGGATTATAAAACCCAAACAGGTTATTGTGCTCAACGCATTGCCAGCGGTTGTTTAGGCCACGATCTTCTTGAATATCGAGTAGACGTAGGCCGCCCGTCGTTAGGGTAATTGCCCGGTTGGTGCCTTTCTCCATGATCATATATGCTTTACCGGGCCAAGCCACAGCGTACTCAGTACCGCTCCGGCTGTCGTTCCACGCGCGTTCGACGGTAGTTGTATCGCTGAAAGGCGTCTTGATTGTGGTGTCGGTCGTTGAGATTCCAGAAGCTAAGTCGTCCTGATTATCCATCGTGGGTGCTCTGGGCGTCTGGGAGGTACTAGTGGAAAATTATGCCGGCTGATATTGAAATCTACCTTTCGGTATATGAAGGAGGATATCGCTCTGGGAAACAGCGCAGGTAATGATTTATGGCCAAAATTTAGAATCGCCGTAATGTCTGGTGACGACAAACTCCAGCCTCTAGCAGGACTGGGAGGTGACAACCAACAACACAACAACCAGCAAAGCGTCACATCCAACATGGTTAAGTGCCCAGGTGGTGCAACTGCTCGCACAGACATGTTTCCAAGTCGAGAAGGTGACTAAATGAAAGCTGAAAAGAAAGAAGGATTATTGATAAGCCCTGTTTCTGAAAACGGGCCATGGTTATAACTGATGATTTATTATCGTTCGCGAGAATATATTTGTGAACTTTTCGTCCGTAGAAGGTATCAACGCAGCATGTTTGGCGATTCTTTAGGCAGAAGTGACCCTTGTACAGATAGGGCACTGATCCTTTGAGCGAAAGTGCCTCATAAGGCTGAATACATACCTGACTTTGCCAATTTACTGTTGGCTCATTACCGGGAGACAGATACCCCCGGAGATTATGAACTGGAATCGACACTGTAACCCCCATTCCAGGTAGTGGGAAGGGGCAATCTCGAAACTTGTGTCTCTCGAAAAGTCGACATGACTGAGATATAAAATTTGTCTGGTGCATGCTGCCTCGCCCCTCTGCGAATTCACTTTGAGATATCAATCAGATCATAGGCTGATAGCAGGTTGATACACTGAGAATCATAAATATAATATAAGTTTGTAATTGTTTCTCAGTTATGCCTAGGTTACAGATAACGAGCCAGGCAAGCGAAGGGAAGGAAGGTCTGATAATTCATAAGGAGCGTGTTTTCAAGATAGTGAAACCCATTGCCACTGATTGTCCACATAGTGTGCTTTAGCCAGACTCAGCCTGCTTGTCGCAACCTCCTTGCTTGAGGCTGCACTGCGCACCGGTAAAGACAGCCTCCTTACAATTAGTGAAAGAAGCACGGCGATCACGCCCATTCTTGACAAAGTCGATGACGAGGTTTCCTCCGACACCATTGATGTTAAGGCGGCCTCCATCAATCGCACGGTTGGTACCCTTCAGCTGACCAGTGGCATACTCCTTGCAAGAGCCTGGGAAGCCATCAGACCTCTGTGTGGAGGCGCCGTCGCCTGGGGAAATGGTGATCAAGCATTGCCGGAGGCAGGCGGGCGAGCCGGGAGTGCCTCCAACAGGAGTTGAAGCATCCTTGACGTCAAGGGACAGGGCGCTGCTGACGAAGGCGGCAATAATGAGCATGGCGGTGGTCTTCATAATGGCGGTCTGATTGGAGTTAGCAAAGGACAAGGACGCTAAAAGTCAAGCGGTGCTAACTTACTGAGCTGAAGCTTCTTTGTAAAACTTTTGATAACTTGGTATGCTTCTGTGAAGGTTGGTTGAGAAGTTGTGTTGGAAATATGCTGTTGAAGTGGTCGGTTTGTGGCCTTTATGCTCCAGCAAAGCCCCTCAGACAACATCCATCGGAGTGACGGCAACAGAACTACGAGAAAGATTATCGACGATCTGATCACGAATAGACAGATAGAATTGCTGAATAAGACTGACTAATAAGATCATCAACGGATATGCAGTTCGAATACGAAGGTTCGTGTTACTCAAAGAAGCAGCTTCCAAAAGAAGATCGACAAGTGCGTTCAATAGATCCTTTCAGCATATGGTTATCAGTCAGCTTGCGATATTGAAGCTTGTAGGAAGATATACGATCGTCGTACTAGTAAATCATAAGGTTACACTGTATGGTTCGGCCGCCTTGCGGTTATGCATGAGCGGCCGCTTCGTAGGGTTCGGCCACCACGCAGGAGAGATCTACATATATCCTATAATCCTTCGCCCCGGAAGACACGTATGTCTCGTATAGAAAGTGCACGAGCATGAAATCAAGCCCTGTGATTGAGTGTTATAAAATTTCCAAGACCCTCGCTACTGCAAGGTTACAGGAGATCAAGAATCTCGCACATTTTATGATCTCGATCTCCAAAGAAATTTCCGTTCCAAGTGAAAATCAACAGTTGGTAAAGCTACCTCGGGAGGGGAGACTTTCGAGATTTGAATGTCACTTCAGCAGTACTTTAATTATGAGAAAAGGTCATATCAGTACAAGCTAGACGCGTGTAATGCGTGTGCCAGACCCAGACCATTCATCAATCCATCTACCTATTTCCCCGTCTTCAAAAGTCCCAATGCGTCTGTAGGTAGTCCCTGAGACAAGTTCTAGTATGATGAACACGTTTTTCCCCCCACCGTATCCTCCATAGACCCCACATAGCGGCACACAAACCCCTTCCACTTCCGTCGTCTCTTTGAAATTTCGTACCATATCCTCGGTGTCAAGGTGCAGATTTTGTGAGCCAAATTCCTTTCTTAAATAACAATCATTTCTGGCCTCGTCCTTGAAAACCGCGAGCGTGGTCGACTGGGACGTCCAGCGGTAGTAGTATAGCATACACTCAATATCAAGCTCGGCTGAGCGCAGGAGCCCTGTGGGATCACCTCCTGGCGGTTCCGTTATGATTCGCTCTTCGACAAGTTTCACAAGCGGCTTTGGAAGGCCACCATACCTTGATTGCAAAGCGCTGAGTGTCGTATGTCCCCCAACAACGGAAGCCCAGCTCCATGTCGGAGCATAAGAGTCACTGCGAAACACCTTAGCCCCATCGCTAGCGTCAGTCTTCCAGGTCAAATCGGAGTGGATGACCTTCTTCCACAGCCCAGCTAGGTACTTGTCTTGATTTACCTCCTGGAAGCTCTTAGCGATACCAGACATGGCAATAAGTCTGTCTGACTCGTTTGTCAGAGCGCAGTTTGCGTAGATCGACACAAGCCCCCCCCAAAGAGTGAGATAAACTGTTTCTTCATCCCGCGTTATATACCGCTGCCGCGAGAGTGCTTTGGAAAGGCTCCTCGCGATTTCCCGTCCCGCCGCTTTGTATACTGTCTGAATAGGCGGGCGCGAATACCAATCTTTGGCAAGGATTTGGAGTTCCCCACTTGGATCTGCTTCACATACAGTAGTCTCCAAGCACTCCCAGTATATCTGATTCTTTGTGAAATGAAGAATGCGGGGAGCTAGAAACCGCTCCTGCACAACCCACCCACGTGTGTTCAGCGGTGTACTCTCGATCTCGTCCATCCAAGAAGAATCATTGTAAAATACCCACGGCCCAACATCGAAGCCGGCATTATCACCCGCATACTGGTCACGTGTCGTGAAAGGAAACAACAGCCTCGGTGGAAGGTTTCTCTTACAAAACAGGCCGGTAATGCTGGGGTCTGAAGATGCGACGATAGCGGAAATGTTGCAGAATGAATGGCGATATATATTGACCATTGCTTTGGCCTCTTGCTGCCACTCGTTTAGAGAGTCTTGAAAGATGCATAAAGAGTCAATCCATATGTATCTGAAGCCTATCCGGCGGACAAGTAGGGCAGCGTCGCGAAAGGTTGGCGATAATTCAAGGAGACTGATGCCAGACCGAAGCTGATCCTCCGTGCTTTGTGAAAGTTGCTTGATCAACCCAGGGTCACCCCATCGATGTGAGAGTGTCCAGTATGCGGGATACTCTCCATTCCTGCTTTCCTCTCCTATAAAGCAGGTTCTCACCTCGGCTCTCTCGCGTATATATACTATCCCGTCTTCAGCCTCGTCGACATCAATAACTCTACTAGGAAAATATGTCCCACGATTGAAACCATGCGAAAGGCAATGCTCGTGTCCTGCCTCACATGCTGAGAGCCAGGCTTTGACCTGATGTTGAGATCGGCTAGATTCTGTGTGTTCATCAAGATCGGCCCAGGGTCTAGCATCAAGTAAAGTCAAAATTGATGGTGCCGAGGTGTACATAGACACTAATTACATGAGCTATCAGGAGGATTTTCATCTTCAGGGAAGTCCTACCTTGAAGCTCAAAATCGACAGCCCAGGGGCATACGACATAGAACGCGAGATTGGGTTTATGAGCACTGCAGTATATCCGAAAGCCATCGTGCATTAAACTGTCGCTGTTGGGCTGAATTGGCAGTTTGTTCCATAACCACGTACAGATGAAGCAATACTCATCTTTACTGATGGCCAATTGGCGGCATTTCTGGTGATGATAGCTGTTGAAACGGCGTCTACCATTTGTAAAGTGATCCTTCCATTCCTTGATCTCATTGTCGCCTCTCAAGGCTGAAATACATGTATCGCACAAGTGGCCCTCTGCAACGTCCATTACGCAACTGATGTGTTGACAGAGGCTTATAAAGACATTACAAGTCTGGGTATTTAATGGGAGGTCAAGAGATAATAGCGTTCAAGTAAAGAGACCATTTCCAATTACTTTCTCGCCGATTTGAACTCAAGTACTTAGGTAATAATATGTATTGCTGCCCAACCACATGCATCTTCACGCGTCAAATTGTTCTCCCGATTTTCTAGTGGCTGACAAATAGTCACCTAAAGCCAAATTAAAAGATCAGAGCACCAGCAGTCTCCAAGCCAAACATAACAACATTACATCCCGCCATGACGCTAGCAGGTATGAGCCTCGTCGACGGCTCGGGATCAAAAATGGCAATGCAGTAAGACACCCGCCCAACATACTGCACCATACTCGAAGTCTCCCCAATGATAGCCAGCGAACGTTCCTTGCTAACGGGCTGATTTGAAAGTTCATAGAAATGATAGCAAGTACAGAAAAGCGCAGGGAACACCAGGGCCGTGTTAAACACCGCTCCAACCTTGCGGTTGTCGTTGGCCTTCATGAATGAGAGATAGCCCTTGGCAAGATACTTCTGACCAGGACCTGAGAAGATGATCTTGGAAACGACGGTGGTGACGGTTGTGATTGTGCGCATGGTAGAAACTGCCTTGTTCTCGATGGGCATCTTGGCAACGAGGAAGTCAGCGCCGCCTGCTGCAAGGGCACCGATCACGCCCATGATGGCTGAGGGCATCCCGAAGACATTGGTGGGACTGACATCCATTGCTTCAGCGAAGAAGAGAAAGTTTCCCGTGAAAGCGACGAAACCGGCGAGAGCATGGCCCGTGGAGTAGATCATTTGTCCAACCCATTGAGATGTTCCCAAGTCACTCTTTTCCTTCACAGCAGATGATAAATCAGTCTCAGTGGCCGAAAATCCCTGCTTCAAAACTGCAGAGAAAGAGTACCAGTCCTGAGCATCGATCAATGCACGAGTCGTAGCATTGTCAGGGAATGGAGCTTGACCACGGGCGATCTTGAACATGATCGTAATGCCCGCTGCACCGATCCAAGTGAAGAGATCAAGGAAAGAAATATCAGGGACGCCAATAGCGTTCAGTATGTCGGATATGATGGGGATGTGAATCTTGGTGTCCAAGACATCAACGACAGCACCAGCAAGTCTATACAAGACGTCCAGCATGGCATCGACGACAACCTTGGTTGTTCCCAGGACAGCTTCGACAAGGATTCCAGTGAGGCGCTTGAGTGTATCTGCAAGACTGAGATCTAGGAAGTCTCTCGCAAGAGTCTTGAGCTGGTCATAGGTTTGGGTAAAGACTATTCCTTGTGACTCCATCGCTGTGATCATGTCATCGACCAAGCCCTGCACCATGCTAGCTTCAGGCATTCCGCTTCGAATGGTGATTCTATCGGATTGGTTCCTGAAATGGCCTGCCATCATCTGAGACCCCGAGTTCTGATGCTTGGTAGGATCTGTTGCGTTGCCAGAGGGTGGCTTGGACGCTGAATCACCAAGAGCTGTCCAGTCTTTGATACCAGCCCATTCAGCGACGGCTTTCTGAGCACCATCCATACACTCGTCGAAGGACTCCTTGGCTGTTTCGATACTAGACACCATGTTGAACAGATAGTACTTGACCAAGTTATGAGTAACTTGCTTGGTCCGTTTGATATCGTCCCACTGGAACAAGAACTCAATGAATCGAATGAGTTTCTCGATGCCCGTCTTGATCTTGTCAAAAACCCACTCGATGGCTCCAACGACAGCTTCGACAGTATCCAGGATAGCACGGTAAACTTCATTGCCGATCTTGACGATGAACTCCCAAAGGCCTGTAGCAGCGTTCTTGACGACTTCGATGACCTTTTCAATGCCTGTCTTTAGCCAGTTGAACAGATCACCAGCTGCTATGGCAATGGCATCACCAAGACCGAACGTTGTACTACCTTGTGAGACCACCATGTTTGACGTGACGGGAGCGATCATGCGAAGCGATGACTCCTGAGCTTGGTGCTTGTTGTAAGCTTCAGTCAGCAGCTTGATACTGTCCGCGGTAGCCTTCAGCTCTTTGTCGGGTAGTTCGGAAGAGACTAGTGAATCGGTCTTGGACTCTCCAATCACACCACCAGCCTTGACGTTGGTGTGGATCTCGGCCTTCTTCAGCGCGTCTTTATCAGATAACTTTGCAAGTTTCTCGAATGAACTGGCCATTGGATTGATAGTATGCTCATTGTTACCCAGCCTTGCGGTGATGGTAGCTCCGACGATGCTGTCGGTCGCCTGGATGATGATCACTTCGCCAGATGGGTTGACAGTGACGTTGACAGGAATTGCTGATAGAATGTAGTACAGACCATCGATGTAAACCGGCGTGTGGGTCTTGGTTGTGAGGGTTATATCTGATCCTGACAACGGCAGTCCGTCTTCTCCCTTGACGTTAATCGTTGTAGTATATGAGTTGAACGATATGGGCTTTGTCTCTGGTGCCGCCTCGAGCATAATAGACTGGGCGCGCCAAAGTTTGGTGTCGGTATTAGTCGCTTGAGTGAGCTTCTGGATCTTGTTGCCGCCCGCTGCAAAGACTGTGTTACCGCCATCTTTGAGGTTGATGAACGAGGTGATACGCTCAATACCTCGAAGTACGGGAACAGGGGCGCTCCAGGACAGTGGATCTGCAAGTTTGTCTACATGGCAGGATGTGTAGTACACCACATTGCTTGCATTCTTTCCAAAGATCGTAGTGATCTTGTTGTGCATGAGTGCAATCAAGGTGTTGGTGCCGGCGAAGACAGGGCCCGTGAGCAACGGTGTTCCAACGGTATTGTCATCCTGCTGCTGGTCGGGATCCCATCGGTAGAGCGTAGAATTGCCGACGGCGTACAGATCAGTAGTACCATACCATGGGGAGTTTTGGTCATCGTAGCGAGCTGAGGCAATGGCTGTTGCGAGTGTCTTGTTGGGTAGAGGTAGTCGAGTTGGCATGGGCGCGGCATTGCCTGTAAGGTTGAAAAGAGGCACATAAGACAGCTGGGGGGCGCCTTTGACGGCACCAGCGGTATAGGTACCATCGACATAGGTACCAGAGACACGGCCCATGCAGCTCTGATACGTGCCCTCCTCGACTTCAAAGGGTAGCGTTCGAGCGGTCCAGGAAACTCCAGAGGAAGAGAAGGGGTCAATGACATAGCGAGAAGTAGCCTTGAGTTCTGAGCCAGGATCCCGAAGTATGTCGACCATGATGTACTGCTGTTGCTGATCTGTCTCAGAAATGTAAATATTGGTAATATGAATGGTGTCAGGTCCATTCTCTGCATCGAAAGGAATCGACCTCCAGTATGGTTTGGAGATCCACTCGGAAGTTGAAGAAGGAGAGTTGCGAAGGGAAAGAAATAGAGTGTCGGAGCCATTTGAACGTACTGACATGGCCAAGCTGATTGTGTACCCATTCATGACGCTCTGGCCTACATCGAATTGCATGGCCGTTGCACCAGCAGGGAACCTGTCCTTGATGACCTTGGACGACATGTCAATGGCTCTCCAGCCAGTTTGTGTCTGCGCGACCGTCTCCTCAATGACATTGAACACGCCCGAGGAGTCAATCGCGAAGAGCAAAGCGGTTCCGTCTGAGGCCTGGAGAGCCCGAAACTTGCCCTCAGGCTTCACCAGCTCTCCCTGCACATAATTGAGCATTAGCTCTGTACTTGTGGTAATGGTTGCTTTGCCCGTGGGCTCTTTCGTCTTCAAGTGCTTGTGGATGTCAGACGTACCGTCGTCGCTATTGTTGTGGACCTCCGTGACAGTAAAACTTCCCTGTACCTCAGGGTGTTCCTCGAACTGCGATGAGTGCTTGAGGCCTTCTTCCGCGATACGTTTCAAGTCTTCGGCCCGGAGTTCTTTAATGAAGGCTGCCAGAGGGGGCAATTCATCAAGTGCCATGGCTTCAGGTGCGTTTTCGACTTCTTCGGAGGCCTCTATAGCTTTATTTTGCAGCTGGAACTTGGTCGGGTTGACATAGGTGATGAGGCATGCGAGGTCTGAGTAGTTGGAGAAAGCCGCCGACTTGTAAGAGAACACGTGGGCTCCAGGGAACACAAAGTTCTTGATCTGATTGAAGGGTATCGACGAAATGTGAGCGTTCAGGAAGCCGGAGCTCTTATCCTTGATGGCTTGGAGCAAATCCTTGACGCCAGTGAAGAAGTTGACAATGGCTCCAACGTCGATTGGCTTCGAGTTATCGGTAATAGTAGAGTTCTTGGTAGGCGTAGACGTAAGACCACCATTCTCGTCGACGGAAACGACATATTCGTCTGTGAGAGTCTTGTCGGCGACCCAGGCATCCCGACCTGTCGCCGCCCACTGGACATAAACGTAGACTTTGAAGTTTTGGATGACGTTGAACGTGTTGCCAGCGATGTAGACTGGAGGAGACTTGGTCATGTCATATTGTCCAAATACAATGCTGCAGGAGTAGGTCGAGGTGATCTTGAGCTCGCCGTAGGTGGCAGCATTCTGGTCCCATCCCGAAGCTGTATGACTGTAATCGAGTGTTGCGACCAGAGGACCAGAGGAAGTGACCTTGACTGTGGGCTGCTGGCCGGGTGAGAAGCCCCAGTAGTATGTAACCTTGCCAACTATATTATCGGCTGTCACTCTTGCTGAAGGCTTGATGCAGGAATTGCGAGCGAGGGGCTCCATCTTGTTGACCAAGTGCTGAGCCATGGTGCTTCGTTTGATGGAGATAACACCGCTCGATTGAGCTACCTCTGAAGGCTCAATCCAGTTCCAGTTGAAGGAGGAGGCACCGGGTAGTGGGTGTCCGTCCGTGGCGCAGAGATAGTTTAATGTCGTGGCGGATAATTGGAGATCGGATGGATCTTTGATCACCTGGCCAGAGTTAGGGTCAACGACAGGACTAACCCAGCGCTCCAGAGCAGTCAAGCGAAGGGGCGATCCGTCTGGATACTGGGCGACGGCAGTAACGCCAATGAGTGGCAGGCCTTGATCTTTGGCGACTCCGGACCAAAGGTCGATGAAAGACTTTCTCAAGAGGGATTCGGCGGCTTTGTCAGTAACGCCGGCAAAGGTCGGGACAGTTTGTGCGACTGCGCTCTGGAGGTTGAAGAGGAGCTGCTGCAGGCTGAATGCCGATCCAGAAATATTCTCCAGTTTCTTTCGAAGAGCCTCGCGCTCTTCTGGGTGATTCTTGAAGTACTCGGTATCGAGATTCTTGTCCAAAGACTCGTTCAAGAGGTTTGTTTGGGTCTTAACATACCATGGATTGCCCGAAGGTTGCTTGTACCAGACCCACGAGCCCTTAGATCCCCATCCTATCATCATAGAAACGGTATCAGTACAGCGTTCTCTTACTTTTGTGCCGAAAACTTACCGCTAGGAACGTTGTTCTTGACTAAGGTGACCTCCGAGCAGTACATGTTGAAGAGTACGGCCTCGGAGGTCTTGCCCAGAGTGACGATCGGCTCAGGTAGCTTGAGCTGCGGGCCCTTGTTTGGGACATTGACGATACAACCTGGAGGAATGCCAGTTCTCATCCTGACGGCGCAGACCAGGCGAGCCTCGTATAGCTTCTGAATGCGTGAGTCCTTCCAGTCGGTGCCATCGGGAATATCAAAGGGACTGATGCCTCCACTCTGCTTCAGAAGCTCATCAAGAGACACTTCTTCAGTAGGTTCACCGTTCTCATCAGCTAAGAAGCAAAGGTAGGTATACGGCTGTCTGGCTGAAGTGTTTTGGAGGTACTGCACCAGTCCGGCATTGATGCTTTCCTGAGTGGTGGCGACCACAAAGTCATAGAGGTACTTTGGGTTGGTGAGGTTGGATTGACTCGGAGCCATGGTGCAGATGCTGACCAGAAAGGGCTTATAAAAAAGATGATGGGAGAATAACCGTGGTAGTAATCGTTGTAGATAATGAGTTGCGCTGGCTGAGTAGGTTCCTACGAGCGCTCATTGCTCTATTTATCTCTCTGCTGTCCATTGATTCTGATCGAGCCTTGTGTTAATTCACATGAAGATCTGAACCGTTTTAGAACTACTTCGCTTTCCATGTCTGTAACGCTGTCAGCAAAATGACTACGTGATAGTTACGAGATGGTTCGGGCAGGCCAAATTCCGAGTAACAGGTCAGTTTCTCCTGTCAATAGCGTCCCAATACATGCATGCACTCGAAATGAGTCACCACCAATCAGTCTCTTGTAGCAAAACACGCTGTGCAGATCTTTACGTCAACGTGAATGATAGCACCATACAATGAACCACGCCTGGCACGGGCCGCACCATCACGGGCCGAGACGACAGCCAAATTGAGTTTTTTTCAGCTGTCTCATCTTTACTAGATCCGGCACATTACCCCGCTTTGCCTAGAGCTCAATTGCCAAGTAGAGGTTGACGGCTTACCGGGGGTTCAGAGTTCGGACGGCAGAGCAACATGCAGGTCTCAGTTTCGAGGCCTTTTGATCTCCATTGCATGTGAGATCATGCACAGATTTCTCCTTTCGTCTACTCAAATGCACATTCAGCACAAACATCGATGTTTTGATGAGGTCATAAGCAGCTCTTATCGCAAACGGAAACAAACTGAACTACCAAATCGATCGATCATCACCTCGTAAATGCCGAAGAGGACCTGGTCAAGCTGAATATCACAGATCAGTTTCCTGTTCCGTAAAAGCTGAGGGAGATCTCTTGTCAGTGCAAGGATTCTCATTTCCTTATGTGAAAGGCCGGGCCGTCTCCGACTGGTATTGAGTGATGATTTGACGAGATCCTTGCTGGTTACACATGTTCTAAGACTATATGTCTCGATTCGGCAGTGACAGGACGTCAGATCAAAAGGCATCATCTACCAATCAGTGCTTCTTCATCATCTTGTATTTTGAATCTCCGCTTTTGGCGCTATTGGGAAAGATGCCGAGTTTGACGGCTTCGCCCATTGATGGAGAGCAGAAAGTTACAGCTGTTTATCATGTCAATCTCACGCCAAAAAAGAACCAAGGCGCCTGTCGACTTTTCACCCGCCAATCAATAGGAGTAACAAAGCCGGAAGCCAATGGACCCGTCATTCTGAAAAGATTGTCTAACTTGGTCGACAACCGACGGACCCGTGCCACGAAGCTGAATATTTGGTTGGTGCTATAGGTTAGGGCCTCGGCTGAAAGGCCCAATTAAACCTCCGTGGACTGGCGGAAACCAGTACAGGCTGACCACCACGATGCGGCTCCCAATTGCTGCTTACCCCGCAACCGCCATGCGGAATCGTAGGATGTTTGACTGTCTTTCTTCAGCGGATGACGCCGTGTCCCCTTATTCTAGACAGCAAAATGACATGCATTACCTGTAAACTCACAAAATCCCCCGATGCTGCCGATCAAGGCTGTACATACGATGAGCTACTACAAGAAGCTCAGGCCGATTGTCCCCGATGCACTTTTGTTTTGAAATGCATCAGGACAGGAGCAGCACACATCGAAGTCGGGGACATCTTGCAAGTGACGGTCGTTTCTGATGGCTACGTTAAGATTAACTGGTCTGATGGGGAGGTCTTGTTGCAGGTTTTCAACGAACATGGCAAGTATTGACTATTTAAGCTACTCGACGACGAGGGTCACGGCGGAATTTCTCCCTCAAACATCGCATGATGTTGTCATACTGATGTGCATATGAACCGTTCACTAATGATTCTTGCTCCAGGTGTTGAAGGCGCTGAGTTAGGCATTAAACCATTGAGTCTAGGTCATTTCCCCAGCACTACAGAATTTCAGACGACAACCACCACAATCCAGTCTTGGATAAAAGAGTGTGTAGGTACACACAAAGGCTGTTGGCCCCAGCTCCAAGATCAGTCTACCTCCTTCATTTGTCCAAAGAGACTGCTCGACCTGAGTAATGGAACCGTCGTTCTCCGAGAAAATCTTGGACAAAAGCTGCGCTACGCGTGCCTGAGCCATTGTTGGGGCAAGATCAAGATTGTTAGGACGACGACACAAACAATCGGCAGTTTCAAAACAGAAGTGCCCTTGGATCAACTGTCAAAAACCTTCCGCGATGCTGTCGACATATGTCGCAGTCTTGGAATTATCTATCTCTGGATCGACTCGCTTTGCATCATTCAGGACAGCCCTGAAGATTGGAAAGAACAAGCCGCTCAGATGGCAGATGTCTATCAGCATTCATTCCTTACTATCGCGGCTACAAAGTCCCATGATGGGTCCCAAGGCTGCTTTTCGGAGACTAGCCATCAATACGTGGCCAAGCGACTTCCTGGTTATCAAGACATCTATGTCCGTCGACAGGTACCACTCTTTCCAGATCACTGGACGCAACTAGACAAGAACGATAATTACCCCCTGCTGAACCGTGCGTGGATTTACCAAGAGATGAGACTTTCGCCACGGGTACTGCACTACTGCAACGAGGAAGTCATCTGGGTATGCCGAGCCTCACAGCGAAGCGAAAGTGGTTGCAACGACCGAGATTACAACGACGGCAAGAGCTTTAAGACTACACTATTCAATTGCGTGGGTGGCACCCCTCGTGAAAATGACCGGTTCACGTGGCACAGGTCAGTTCAGGAGTACTCTAGACTGAACATTACCTATGAGTCAGACAAGACAATTGCACTAGCTGGAGTTGCTCAACGTATGCAACGCACACGGCCCGATGACAGATATCTGGCTGGCATCTGGGAGAAACACCTCCCGCTCGATCTTCTATGGATGGTCTGGCCTACGCCAAAGGTCAGAGAACCGAGACTTTCTAGATACCCTTCATGGTCCTGGGCTTCTGTCAAGTCACAGGTAATGTGGGACGGAAATTGGAGTCCACTCCAGTCTGTGGTTGTCCAGGAAGCTCGCTATACCCCTGATGGTCCGAGCCACATGGGAGACTGCTCGGCGTCTTCAATCACCTTACAGGCTCCCCTCATAGATGTGAAGTCCTTACTACCAACCCAGGTCACACCGGTGAGCGTATGGAATGGCAACATTGGCCACACAGTCACATCATTGGAAGGAATTCGCGTCGCAGAACTTTGTGTTCACGACTATAAGCCCGACAGCCCTTCAAATGGACCAGCACCTACGAGATGGCCACCTGTCAGTGGCGGGTTCGTGATCCCACTAGGTGTTAATGTCGAAGACGGCTTTGCTTTTTGTGGCATCCATGTTGTCAGGAAGCTAGGAAGTTGCAGTTATGAGCGAGTGGGCCATGTCAGGATTAGCCACGATGCTTTATTGACGAGTAATTACACCAAATTCCTCAATCGCCTAAAGAAGGATGATGCTTTGCCAGAGCCAAGCATGGAAGCTCTGGAGAACACTTCCAGAGCCTACGCTCATCGCATAAAGGGGCTGCTAGAAGGCTTGCAGGTCACAGATATTGTCTTAGTTTAAAGAACGTTTTCTTTATTGTCGTAGAAAAGTTCGATGTTGCGTGTTCGTTGGGACATCGCTATTCCCATATCCTGCGCTCATCTGGGCCGCCTTCTTGCGGGCTTCCTTCTCGTAGGAGTTGCCGTATATGTATCCGGACTTGCGATCGAGTTCCCGACCCTTTGCAATGATTGCCTGAGGATCATGGAGACCATAAAATTCGTCGCCACCCATGAGTCTCTTAACGAGCCGGTCTAGGATGCTGAAATCTAACATGTTGAAAGATTCGGAGTCGTGTATTCAAATGGTTTCGATTTGTTTGAGATGACAGGTGATTCTAATATAGGAGTTTGGTGTCTCATAAGTAAAGTGGTTCATCTCTTCATTTTTGTAAGGCGCAACTTGTAGCTGAGACTTATGGCCGAGAGCTTATATCACCACAGAGAACTTAGTAAGATACAGTTCACAAATGTGAAACGATGCGGTAATCAGTCCTGTATAAATACTTGATCCTAATTGAAGATCATTCCCAGAAATCGTCTTTGGCTCGAAAGACATCGTGTGTCGAGAGATCTGCATGTAGATCAAGTACGTCATTGTGTCACACAGAGTTAGCCAGGTGTCGATGAAAAGTTGAAAACGGTAATTTTCCGGCGCTGGCCGATCATCAGAGCTTAAAAATTCTTCTTGTCGCGTTCCATTAAGATAGTCCGTGTATAAGCTGGAATTGAGTGGAAGTGCTGAAGAATTGTGGCGCATTCGTCCAAATCGCTTTCAAACCCAAGAACAATCAGGATTTTGACTTGATCTGCATATCAGAGGTATTTCATATCTGAGATAAAGAATGCATGCCGTTCTCCTTCGCTTTATCGAACAACTTCAAAACGCCTCGTCACCTGGCGAAATAGATAGTTGAATTCTGCAGAGTATCCGTTGCGAGTAAAGTGCCTACCTCACACCTGAGCACTTTATACATCCCCCCCTATTCCAAACCACCAATTCTCTAGCTAACTACATGTTGAACCGAATTGTGCTTGTTGATTGACTGTCAAGGGGGCGCAATAAAACATTAGGACCTCTATCCTAAGTGATAAAAAAAGTTTTAGGTAAACTTAGCATAATTAAGCAAAGACTTAGTAGACCTTAGACTAGATATTTTATTTTTCGCACCTTGATTTGATGTCAGAAGTTTTCTTGCGCCTCGGAGACTGTCTACCTAGGCACTTGCGGCATTCTTAGTCAGGTGACCTAGCCTTCTCCAGGGATACAGCCTGATACTTGACAACGTACCGCCAATTTGGCTTCTACATGTTCAACAAATAGCACGTCCAGTGCGATCTCGGGTCTATCGGAATAGGAGGACAAGAATCACTTTGCATAAAACAAGCCGTTTTGTTAGCTTGAGTCAGAATACGCTAGAAAGTGTTGACCCGCCATGTGGGGCACGTCTCAAAATCACCGAGCCCTTGGATGCGGAGTTTCTCCTTTGGGAAAGTCCACGGAACAGATTGATAATATTCCAAACTCTCTCAGCCATTTCGACTTTGAAGCTCGACCTCCTCGGAACAGTCTACGTAGCCCGTCTTATCCCGAATACCCTCTCTCATCAGCTCCCCAGGGTGGATGACAAGCAACGCAAGCATTGCCAGAAACACGAAAGATGCGTCAGAAAGGTAGATGAAGATCTCGTGAGATATGACGAAGCCATCCGGTCCTTGCAGAAACTCCACGGATCGAACAATGCTTCGGATGAGCAACAGCAGTGTTACTCCTTCTAAAGTTCTGAAGAACCTCTCATGTCTCAGTTGCCAACCTGCGTGTGATATCACTGGCTGTCGCTGTGTTATTCTGCGGTTCAGGAACTCCGTGTTAACAGCGAACAGGCTTAATGCAGCGATTTGCACAATCAAGCCAACAATAAGAATCGTCCGTCCCTTGGCGACATCCTCAGGCTTCCCAGACGCTGGCATCATGGCGCCCATGAGCTGGCTAAAGATACACCCGATATCTATAAGCACATACAGCTTGGTCATCCATCGAGGGCTGAGGAAGGAAAGGTCTTGCGCACGGAGAGCGATGGCCATGCGGCCAAGGCTCATATAAACTGTTGCAGCTAGGAACGGGATGCCGACGAGTAACAGTAGGTTCTGCAGAATGAAAGGGCTCGAATTGTTGGGATCTCGATGGGACCAAAACCGTCCGTAGTAGCCGAATGTTTCACCTGCTGCATCATCAGTGCTGTGATTTAGGGTTCTTGTTGTGAATTACATACAGATTCCACCAAGTAGAAATGGAAATATAAACCATGCTCGTAAGGTGAACATCCGAATTAGATGCGCCAAGGTGACAATTCCAAAAAGGCACACGAATATCATGGCAGCGATATGGTTCGGCCTATACTCGTAGAAGACAACTACACGTGTTCCGTTGACGATAGGCCCAAATGGGCCCTGGTCATCGTTGCGGGCTGTCAACAGGAGTGCTGGAGGGAAAGCCGTGTGGTTCATATTGAAGAAGAGGCAAGAAGTGAATAATAAGAAGAAAATAAAATTATTAGTTGATGAAAGACTGGTGCAAGGCAATAATCCTCTTTTTTTCCCTTCTTCTCTTGGCAAGAACTTATAATCCAAAATGTCTTTACCTCAGAGGCTTAGAATAATTTTATTATATTTCAAGCGCCGTATTCGAAAGCGAGAAACCGAGCTTCCATGCTAGTCAGTGTCTTGCAACTCGAAGCATTCGTTTCATGTGGATCCGAAGCTTCGGCAATCCCGGGGACTTGGGCCCGAAATAGAAATTGCCGTCTCCATCCTGAGGAATAGCTCTTTTAGGAATAGCGTTAGTTCCGACGGACTGCGTATTTCGTATTTAGAACCCGAAGTACCTACCTATCCTGGTCCTTCACTCTACGTTCTGTTAACCTTTGCCCCCTTTGTTTGGCCAGTCAGTGAACTGCTGATGAGTTCCTCTCTACCCCCTAGCGACAAGAAGGGTCGCCGCGCTCACAAAAAGTCCCGTCTTGGATGTCAGCATTGCAAAAAGCGGAAAATCAAGTGTGACGAGACTTGGCCCGTATGCAGGAATTGCATTCGAAGTGATGCGACCTGCAGCTATCAACCTCGCCGCAGACAAAGCCCCGCAGAAGGCGGCTCAACAACGACGCCAGTGCACGATGCCGGTCAACGACACGACTTGGAGACCCTTAAACAATTAGAAGCAATGTCCAAGAGACTAGGCATTCTTGAAGCGGAGATCCATCAACTCAAATGCCAACAACAACTATGTCGACGACAAGATGGAGATACAGCCCTACTCCTTCACTACTACTGTGCCATGATGGCCAACGATACATCCTCCTTCAACGCGTTCTGGGACGTGGACCTACCAAGCCTGGGGAAAAGACACCGACATGTACTGCACCTAATGGTAGGGCTTGCCGCACTCAATCACGCCAAGTCAACATCGGGTCAAAATGACCGTTTTCTGTTGGTTGCAACCCATCATTACGGGCTCGGATTATCAAGCGCCGTCACACTGATAAATGATGGAGGAGGAGAAAGTCATCACGCGACTGTTTCTGCTGCGACTTGCATATTGATCAGTCTTTATACCTTGGCTCTGGGGCCACAGCCTCACGATTACATGGCTTTCAGTACAAAGGGCAGACCCAACCTTCTCGTCCTTATTCGCGGCTTGAAGGCTTTAAGAGGGGATAAACCGAACACTACCGGAAGCTTTCCTACGACACCTCCTCGCGAACCAGAGCCCTTGCCACCGACGACGGAACGAGGCGGGTATCAATTGCAATTTCTCCAACTGCAAAAGCTGATACACGACACCAGCGGTCCTGTACCTGCCGAGTTCCGAGGTTCATACTTGACGGCTTTGGAACATCTCCTACCGTTTTATAATGCTGTTTACGAAAATGAGGGTCCTTCGAACATCCCCATCTCCAACGCACAGCAACCTCTTGGTTGGCTTTATTGCGTACCGGAAACGTACACCGACCTCTTGGAAGCCAAGGAACCCGTTGCTCTTATTATATTTGCGTACTTCTCGGTTATCCTGGAGCGGGCCAAATCTCACTGGCCTGTCCGAGGATGGGCTACGCATATTATTACAGGAGTCAAGAGTCTTCTGCCAGATTCATTTCAGCCATTCGTCCAGTGGCCGTCAGAGCAGGTCAAGGTGGTGATAGACGGCGATTCCAGCACTGCCAACATTCTTGCAAATTCATAATAGCAGGTGGTCAATTGATGTAACTGCTACAAATGCTTTGAAGAAAATGCCTACATATAACTACATACCAACTACCTAGACTTTTTATAGATGCGATCAGCTACTAGAGCAATCAGTGCAGAACCAGCACGTCTGCCATGTATAATAAACCAACACAATTTTTTTTTAAATGGGCCTGGCTTCCCGATCCATGATAGCTCTTAGGGTTTCGTAAACTGCGTCCAGATAGCAGGGATGCGGAAATTGAACGCAGAGCCCAGCTGACAGACCTCCTCGTCTTTAAAGATATGAGTATCGCTGCCAATTTTAACCCTAGGAAATTGTTTCTGTACCTTGCTACACCGACGTTGGTAAGAAGCACCTACCAATGACGCGTCATCTCAAGCAACAAAACCGAAAACGCCTCTACTTTATTAGCATGGCAAACTTAAGTTTCCGCAGCTTCCGCAGCTTCCGCAGCTTCCGGTAATTTGATTTCGAAGCTGCCATAGCAAATTGGAAAGAGAATAAACACGAACACGGAATACTATCTTTATAGGGACCGAGATAATCAACGGAATATACTCCGTACTGAACAATCTGTTGGGACCCGTGACTCCTGGTATTGTAAATACCTTCATCGGTCCTCCATCAATTGATTCGAAAGATGACAAATGGCAAGGGTAAAACTTTCATTTTAGCCTTGTGGGGGTCTAAAGAGAAGCCAACGATGATCCGTGCATTCGTCTGAAACACTGACCCTAAGCGTCTCGGGTTCGATACGGAGTACGAGAAACTGTAACGTTCCCGGTCTATTACCGTCGGGTTACAAACGTTGAGCTCGTTAAGAAATGTGACATCATTATACTCATACAGACTTATATATAAAGTCTAAAAGCGTCTTGTATCTTGAGTTAGACCACAGGACAAACCCGCAACATAATGACACGCATCTTCCGCTTCCTTGCTTCTTTGCTGTTGAGCAACCTGCTTGTTGGCCACTCGGTGGCATCCAGCAGCTGTAAATGTGTTTGTATTCCCTGATTTCTTCGAACATACTGTCCTTCTGATATCTCTAACCATGACCAGTCACCCTCAGATAAATGCTGGCCATCCGATGATCAATGGCGATTACTCAACGAAACCCTCAACGGACAGCTAATCCACTTCGTACCTCCTGCATCTGCCTGCTACCCTTCCTCCTCCGATTACAACAAAGCTGCATGCGAGTCGCTCTTGGTGAACTGGACTTCCTTCTCGTTCCACTCTTCCAATCCCGGTAGTATTGCGTCCCCTTGGACACTCGGTAGCTGCGTCCCTACGTATCCGAACGGGACTGGTGTGGCTGGGCTGGCGGATACAGGACGTAACGGCTGTTCTCTTGGCGCACTCCCAGTCTACATTGTGAACGCTACTGAAACGCACCACGTCCAGACTGCAATCAATTACGCTAGCAAGTGGAACTTGAGGCTCACAATCAAGAACACTGGGCATGACAGTTACGGCAGGTAAGCATAGTACACCATACACAAAATGATACTGATACTAATCGACCTCAGGAATACGGGCTCTGGAAGTCTATCGTTCGTAGAACCATCCATACCCTCCTCCAAACGAATCGTAACTAATGAAGATCTTTAACTAGCATTTGGACTCACAATTTGAAAGGCATTGAACTTTCTCGAAACTGGCTTCCTCAGACAACGAACAGTACTGTGAACTCCACCGCTTCTATATGGGCAGCGACTCTAGGAGCGGGTGTCCAAGACGGCGAGCTCTTCAATACACTGGCGCAACATAATGCAACCGCTGTCGGTGGCACAAACATGGTACGAAAAAGCTCCCATACTCACTTAATCCTCTAACAAAAGATTCCAGGACGTCGGAGTTGTTGGGTGGGCGACGGGAGGAGGCCATGGATATATGACTGGCAAGTATGGAATGGGTGCGGATAATATCCTCGAAGCGGTTATTGTAACCGCAGATGGTAAGGTATTAACTGTCAATGAGTACCAGCACCAAGACCTGTTCTGGGCTATCCGTGGCGGAGGAGGGGGCACATTCGGTGTGATCGTCAGCATTACACTAAAGGCTTACCCGATGCCCTCAATGACGATGGCTGGCATCAGTATCACGGCCAGAAACGAAAGCACAGCAGAAGCCTTTTACGATATCATCGCCAGAGTACACTCACTATTTCCCGCAATCCAGGATAAAGGCGTCTCTGGTTATTACACGATAGGTGGCCCGCCATCCAGCCAAACTTTGACATTAAGTGGTTCCTTGTTCCTGTGGAACGGATCGAACGAAACGTTCTTCAAAGTCATGCGACCTGTTCAGCAACTTCTCAGCAAGGCAAATGGGACTGTGATCTCTTCTATTCAGATCTTGCCCATTCCATCCTTTGAATCTTTGCTCAGAAATCTTCCCGACATGGGTCATGCGAGCTTGGACAAGAGCATCACCGCATCTCGCTTGATCTCTAAGCAAGTTGTACTTAACAAGACGCTGGAATTTGCAGAAACTTTGCAAAGGATTGGGCCGCAGGCAATACTCCCATCGGTAAGTAGTGACTAACCTCAATATTTGCCCAACCCATCAATGAGTACCCAGCTAATAGTCAACCAAGGGGTATATTCCAAACGCATCCATGTCCGGAACTTTGACAATCAGTCGAACGCCAGTCAACAATGCCCTGAACCCAGCGTGGAGGGAGGCAGTTGTGCATCTCGTTCTTTCGCAGTCCTGGAATGAGTCACTGTCCGATACGAAAGCCAAATCTATCGTCCGGGATATGACCTACAATAAACTGAATGCTCTTTGGCAGTTAGAACCTGCTTCAGGAGCTTATCTCAATGAGGTAATGAGCGCTTATACACTAGCCAATGCCAACCCTTTCACTAATTCTTTACTTTCTAGGCGAACGTATTTGAGCCCGGATGGCAACAGTCGTTCTTCGGTAAAAGCTATCCCCGGTTATCCGCAATCAAGGACAAGTACGATCCTGAGGGTTTGTTTTGGTGTCTCAAGTGTGTAGGAAGTGAAGATTGGGTGCAACAAGGTGATGCTAGGCTATGCAAGGCTGTGAATCCTTTCTATTAGTATTCTTGCGCGTTAAGAAGTTCTATTCTTGATTGAGCATTGGATAATAATAGTCTGTATTATCACAACGTATTGTTTTCTTTCTTCCTTATATTAAGGTAGCCCTATAATTTGTCCAAGAACTTTAATTCTTCCACTATAACTCGCGTTCCCATATCTAAAGGGCCAAGTTGGAAACATCATTCTTTGGGCAGTCCTCGAATCCGCAGGATTATCGTCGCACTTAAACTGTCGTTCAGAGCATAAGACACTGTAAGTGATGAAAAGCAATCATGTGACGATAGAGATGGAAACGGCAGCACAAAAAGATAACCTCGGCACATAGAGTGATAGATAAGAAAATATACCCGGGGGTTGAGAGCTACGTTGCAAACACCTCTCATCGTTGACTAATCCGTTTGTCAACCATTATTTAGGCTTCACAACAAAGTTGTCCATCTTAAACTTCAGCATCGAAGTCTTTGTCCCCTTTGACCCCGGCCCCATAACATACCACTCCATAGAAATGGTCCAATTCCCAGTCTGCGAATTCGGAAAGTCCGCCACAAAATTCACCCACTGGTCAACCTTATGTGTGCCCTTAAAACTCGGTGTGAATATAGTGCTGCTGAACGTCGTGGTGTCGAAATCAAAAGAGCCCAGTTGATACCACAGACCATTGGGAGCTTTCACTTCGACGAACAAGCCAGGCTTGCCAGGCGCTGTATACTTGACGCTATCTTTGGGGAGAAGCATTGACCATGACAGTTGGAATCGCGATGCTTTGCAGATCTTGAAGGTCTGGTAGAGTTTGTTGTAGCTGACCGGATCGTTATAGCCCGACGTTCCCGCAGCTTGGATCGCGTGGTTGCTCTTATAGCCAGATTTCACGATTGTTGCGCTGCCAAGCTTGACGTATGTGGGTTGGAAGATCCATGGTGCTAAGTGTGTTAGTCATGCCGAGGATGATAGCTGATGCCGTTTCGGGGCAAACTCACTGAGAGCGCTGGATTCAAAGCTCGGGTTTTTGAGGGTATTTGCTGGGGTAGTACAAGCTCGCCTGTCAAGACCGCTAACAGCATCGGCGGGTGCAGAGAATACAGGGGCAGCGACCGCTAGCCAGCTAAGAAGGGCTAGTTTCACCATGTTGATCTAGAAGTCTCTACGACTCGGAACTGCAGAATGGCGATAGCACACAGCTGAAATTGAAGTCCGAGAGAAATGTGCCCGGCGAGGGGATGTGTCTGTTACTTATAGACAAATTGAGGGGCAACGAAGTCCCCGTGGACTCGGTAGTTGAGCATTATCATTCGATACTCGAATCAATAGTTTTGCGCGGCGTTGATCTAGACCCCTCAGCCGCACTGGCTGAGAGTGGAGAGGGCTAGACTGAATATGGTAGCTGGGACCTGGTACCTTTTAACTGCTACCTTGGGCAGGCAAGGGAATGCAGTAAAACTTAGGACCTCTATCCTAAATGACAAAAAGCCTTAGGTAAACTTGGCATAATCTAGTATAAACTTAGACTGAATATTCTTAACACCTTAATTCAATATCACATATCCTCCTATGCCCTGAGGGAAGGGTAACACGCTCCAGGCAGAGGGAAAACGGGCAGGTTCTGGGTTAGGAAAGATCGAGTTCTTGGTTAAGAACTAAGACCTAACAGAGCAGCGTAATAGCCTGGCAGCTCAAAAGCTTATCTCGTTTCATTCTAGCTAGTCACCTTCTCGTCCTTCCACCAGCCCCATTACCGCGTTCATCATCACATGAATATGCATTATATAGACGATAAATAAACTATTAAGTGTCTTAAGCAATGATAATATTAGAGTTATCAGAATCAAACTGTTACCCTCAGACCATATTAACAGACCAAGAAGAGGGGCAAGGCCTGATAGGACAAGGAGGGCTGTTGAGTATCCGCCTACAAGCGCTGATGATGTGGTCGATATAATCACCTAGGTAGGAGCACCTAGGTGATATAGCATACCTTATTATTGCAAAGGATAATAGCATCGCCAGTGCTATAGGCGGGTTTAGTATACATGCAAGGCCCTACGCCTACATAACCCATATTATTCCTAAGGGAGCAAAGGTTGTTTCTCTCCCAGTAGGCGGCTCGTACATCCATAGTGCCAGATCCACAGACTTTGCAAATAATACCACCCTAGTTCGTGTGTTAGTAAGTTTCATAATAAGAAGGATAGTTACAAATCTTACTTGGCTGGGCTTGTCAATCTGAGGTTCGCTAGTATTGCCTTCAGGAAACATGTAGTCTGGATTCAGCTTCTTAATCTGAGCAACAACCTCCTAAGTCGCCTTCAGTATTTATGTGTTCTTAGAGTGCAATGCTAGGTCATTTACTCACCTCGGCAGTACCAGACAGAGTGATAGGATCGGCTCCTTCTCTAATAGAACCTGTCCATCCCATCGGAACAACCGTCGAGCCTTCAAGATGGTATCATCAGTCTGAACACCGTCAGGAAGCTGGAATGGCAGCTGAATCTCTGACCCTCGGGGATGCATATGTTGGCGAGTCGAAAGGCGACCATGAACTACGACGTCTGGTATTCAAAAGGGACGAAGTGAAGCGGATATTCCTATGTTTCTAATGGCCAGGATCCCGATAGCTACAACTAAGTTTGTTCGATTAGGGTGGCCGGACACTGTGATACACGTGAAAGTACCGCCACTGGCTCATATATACTCTAAAATCACACTAACAAGTTCTCATCAAATAGTCAAATAATAGTAAAAGAATAGATTTAGATTAAGTCGAACTGTTGAAGTTAACTAGCCTAATCCACTGTAAATCCTTCTGACTTCTCTCGGATGTCATTTTTTCCTTCTCTAACTGTTGAATTCAACTGACCCGAGCCACTACAAGTTCTCATGGTATCGATCGAGTGTCATGTCCCTCTTGAGTCTTCTCCATCAAGTCCTCCACTTCTTGGGGCGTGAGATTGTCATCGGATTAATAGGTGACGACCTCACCTTCAGACGGCGTCACGTCCTGCATCTGGGCCCCTTTGTTGTACGCCTCGTAGTGAACCTCTCCCTTACGGTTTAGCCAGATCTTCACCACCTTGAGCGCGACGATAAAATCCGTGGAGTTGCCCCATATGAAGTAGTTGCTCATCCCCGATGCACCATGGGCAACCTTTAGACCTGTGATCATGCACACTGGTCGTCCGAACATGCTCGATTTCATGAAAGCCTTGACATGTGGATCCTCAATGCTATCCTTGATGTAGGACTCAGTCGGGTTGAAAGCGATGGTATCGAGTTGCTTGCATGAGATGCTTTTGATGCGTTCGACGGGAACTCCGGTGTCGAGACCAAAAAGTTCCAAGGCTCTGGTCTTCAGACCCGGATTAAAGTCGTAGGTGATGTCGATTGAGTCTTGAGTGTCGGGGATCGGCTGAACCTGCTGGTTGAGAGGCGCATGCTCGCTATCGCCGCGTATGATGGTGCCGAGTTTTGTAGGGTCCCGCTGGAGGTGGGGTGAGGTGAAACCTGGGGGAGATGAAGTATTCCTTGGCCATCTTTGCGGGTGAAATCTTGGTCCGAGTTATTGAAGGCTGATGGAAGAATAGAATGGAATCTGCGTCTGAGGTTGGTGAGACTGATGAGGTTGATGAAAGAATAGAGAGAGAGATGGCAAGGTTATGAGATTAAATAGGCTTCAGCCTGAACACACAAAGGTAAAGGACTAAGTTCAATGTGCCGGAATAAGCTCTCAGCCACAAGTCTCAACTGCAAATAACACATCTGGCTCACAACTTAGACATTATACCAAAATGCCCAACCAATTGCTACAGCAAGAAGCTGATCAAAGGTAAAGAACAAAAATGAGAGAGAGGGAGAGATGGAACGGGAACAAAGGCCTCCACCAGCTCTTGTTTGAACAGATCCAGTGTTGCCAGTGGTATGTTGCTGAACAAAGGTACATTCACTGCACAGTGATACATTGGCTTTGTTCGAGTTGAACTTGTCGGGTGCAAACACTGGCAGGCGGAAGAATTCATTTATTGAACAGTGTCAGCTCTGCTAAAAGCCACACCACGCTTGGCAATCGTCGCGGGGTGTTTGTTTCTTTACACATTCTCAATCAGGCTTCCGTTTGTTCTCGCCAAACGTGGGAGCAGTGATCCGTGCGCCTTTCTGCCAGTTGCTCGTTGGACTGTCGGGCAACTATGTTGTCACAGTGCCAAAGGCTACCTAGTAGTCTTCAACTGAGGGAAAGGGAAGGCTTGGAGATTGAATTTTGTATTAAACTTGTTTGTGTTCTTAGCTATATAACATTTCCATCTTTCTAGAGCTTTCCGTTAACAAATGCCAAAGCCTCCTTTCCATAAATGTTGACATATTGCTGGTGGTGGTTGGCGTCGTTTCCGTTGCAGCAGAAAGGATCCTGAGAATCACAGTAGATCTGCACCTTGTCTGCGTTGGGGCAGCTGAAGCCTGCAGGTCGGGCATCAAACTGAAAGTTGTTAGAATCGTAAGATGAGGGAGGGTGTAGTAACTTACGCCTCCAGCGGTACAAGTTCCGACTCCATAAGGAAGACCGCTCACGAAACGGGGATCACCAAGCATGATAACAGCCTTGACTTGCTGGACTGCACTGGCGGAGAGAGGGACGGATGAATCAGAGATGCCAGCTCCAGAGTCAGGACCTCCACAAATGTTGTTGTCCATGATTTGGCCACCCTAAGAATATTTTATCAGTGACAACCACCAATTGAGGTGTAATTAGACGACATACCTGAGAGTAACCGACCAAGACAATCTTTGTCTGAGGGCAACGCTGGTTGAGACTGTTCACAGCGGTGGTGACGGCCTGTGTACCCTGCTTTGCAGAGTCACCGTACTGAACACCGCCACATGAAGCCTGGCCACCGCAAGCAGGGTAGTCGATAGCCTCTGAAGTCGCGCCAGGGTGATCAGCTATAATCATGTCGACCAACTGACCAGCCGATCCGAAGCCCGGTGCAACTGAAGTTTCGCGGGCGCCAAAGATGTGAATGTCAGGGCATGACTGAGCCTTGACTGCCAGAATGTTGGCCAGGATAAGAAGAGTGGAGTCGAAAGAAGCGCGCATTTTGATGACGTGTATATACTGATGGTGGTTATCTTGGTAGATTGTACTAAAGGGCAGCTCATCTGCTATTTAAACGTGGGAATTAAACAAGGATCTCACAACGCATGAACATTCCAAGAGCTAATCGACTGACATAGGTGGTTTACCCAACCATTACCCGCTGTTGTTTCAACCTGATTGACAGGTTTCATCAGACAACGTTGAGGTATTGGTGGGTAATTAAGACTGAATGGGTCTAAATTTGTCTGAAACATGTTTTGTTGCAGTTTGCATCCCCTTGACGGTCTGAAGA
>JABCJW010002054.1:0-11891 GCA_013184375.1 Fusarium newnesense | reverse complement strand
GCCCTGTGATCAAATAGATGTGCTGATATTCTGGAAGCGGTTTACTTGGATTGTTAATGGTACTAGGTGTGATAAGATAGACCCACTCGGTGGAGCTGTTTTCTGTTTGCTACAGTAGATCGATAAATGAGCGCCAATCTATGCCATAGCCTATCCTCATCCCAACCAGTGATCGCTCGATAACATGGTTACCGTATCAACTCATCAAATTGGATAGCTCCTGTGGGTTAATTTAGGCCTTTTAATTAGCCAGAAGCTAGATCACGATCTAGCATCTTGCTAAACATATTCAGTTGGCCTAGGAGCATTGTCGAAATCAGGCTCATCCTCAGACTGCGAGTCTATAAGGTGTTCTAACCCAGCCTCCTTGAGATCACGATCAAATGGACTCGCTCTTACAACCCGTGGGGGTGTTGTCTTTTAATATTAGTAAGTGTATTTCACGAACAGAAAAGGGTTTTGCATTCTTACATAGCATCGGTACCCGGGACATTGGGGGTCGATTTCATTCCATGGTGCTCCTCCACGGTTGCACCAGCCCTGGCATTGGTTCCCTGTGCTTTCCTCCCTGAAAACGCACCTTTCCTGGCAGTTTACCACTTTTTTGCATACTTATTAGTGACACTTCGATAAGCAGATAGAGATTGTTGACATACGACCAAAAACGACATCATCATGGGCTTTTTGTCCTCCGGTGTCGACGCATGGAGGCGGTGCAACTCTGGGAGGGTAGTAGGAATCGCGGACTCCAATTACAGAGGTAGCCATGGATATGGCAGTGAGGACAAGAAGGGTAAGCTTCATTGTTGAGAACTTGTGTTGGCACTTGGAGTTGCTCTGTAAGTGTGTTTGACAAGGGGATGAATGAATCAAGATTCTGTTCCTCCTCGGAAGGGGATGCAGTGTCCTTATATAGTGCGAGAAAAGCAAATTTGTTATCATCTTCAGGGCTTGCGCTGACCATTGTACGCTTTGTGCGAAAAGTCTATAAATTCAATCATTCTGTTATCAGATGGTTCAAACATCACACGTCCAATAAAAACACCATATTGTGTTTACTTGTCGGCACTGCAGACAGTCCCGTCTGTCCTGCCATTAACTTTCTTGGGATTTGACTTTGGTTAAGCTTAAAAAAAGGCGCTCTCACATCTTGAGTCTGGTCCTTGAAGGGCTTCGTGGCAATGCAAACTTTAATAGTCATTGTGAAATCTGATTTGTCGTCACGTTGCGATACAAACCTTCTTTCTCACTTCCAGCCTTACAGACAGTCACCTGTCAGTGAAAGCTTATATCGTGGCAAGGAACAGCACAATCACATTGCCTATTATCGGACACAAGCTCACTCTTTTGTTCTTCATTCCTCTTACACGTGTCGTTATATGAGTTGTAGACTAATGGGTCACGTTTCTGGATCAAAAACTATATTACTGTTTCCAAAGGTGACAGCAAATTCTAAGCTCCAGAAGACCATTGGGAGACTAGGGGCCACGTCGCCAAGTGTCTAAAGTTTTGACAAAGGTCTGACGACCATTGGCTTAATCGAACATAAGAGCTTTGCCGCTGGATTGTCACAGAGTCACCAGGAATGTTCCAACCAATACACACTGAGAAGTTCAAAGTGGTTACGATAGCCTGCTATTGAATGTGATATGTAGAGAAAAATAATATGTAACATAGAATTGTATACCCCCTGACTTGTGATTTTATTCCGCCTGAGAAATGGTTGATCCCGCAGTTTAGTTGACGTGGGCATTGAAGTTGGTGACAGTGAGTCTAGCACCGCTTCCACTATTGACTAGTTAGTACCTGTCTGTCGAGACGAAGCAATTTTGACTTACGTGAAAGGCTCGGTACCGAATTGGAAGGCTGTAGTGGCAATATTAGTAAGTGAGTCTGTGAGAGAATACGAAGATACATACTGAGGAGATACTGCTTGCTGGCAGGGTATCCCTGGCTGTTGGCGAGGTAGTTGAAGAATTGCTTGACATCAGAGTTGAAGTTGTTGACAGGGCTGGGGGCGACGAAGCTGAAGACCTTCATGCTTCCGTTGTAGCCCACCCAGAGATCCCAGCTGCGTCCCTCAATGGTGACGGTGGTTTGCTTAGATCCAATAGGCTGAACGTCGCCATATCGGGCGAGCCTACCCCAAAGCGTCTTAGCACCAATCCAATATCCGATGTCAGTCAGGGGCAGCACTCACCAGATCATAAGCTCATAGTCACCACTGTAGGTAACATGGTTAGGGTCAGCAGCCGTGAAGAGATCATAGGCAACGTCGGCGCGAACGTTGGTGCCGCTGTAGGACCAAGCAGCAGCAGACTGCATGTTGCTGATGGAGCTGACGATACGCTTGGTGCCAATCTGCAGAGCAGAGTTGGGATACGACTTGACGTCGTTCTGGCCGCCTGACCAGGTCCAGTCGACGTGCCATCCGGCGCCGTTGCTGTTGGACCAGTCGATGTAAGTGCACTGAGAACCAGAGCCGGAACTCTGGCCCCAGCGGTTGTTGTTGAACTCGTAGCCGCCGTTGGCGTAGTAGGAGTATTGGTCGCAGAGAGACTGGGCGAGGGCGAATGGGGCGAAGAGCCCGGCGAGGAAGACAAGAGAGCCCTTCATTGTGAGTTTGGTATGAGATATAGTACTTGTACTGAGAAGATAGATAATGAGTTACTATTGATTTGGATCTCTGATGAAGGACTATATTGTCGACATCTTATGCCTTCCTTTATACTCATCTCTCAATAGAGAAATTATTTACATGCTATGCCCAATTGAACCACGGAAGTTTCTCCGTGAACATATCGAGGCCTTAATCTGGAGCTCATTCATCTCAACTCACAATAATGGCCAGTTACGATGAAGCTGTCGTACATTCGAAGAACAACAGTCGGTCCTTTTCTCAAGTGCAAGGCTCACTTTCTTGCAGACTAACGGAGCTTTTTAAACCTGAGCCGACGGAACTCCCACCATCTTGGCCATAGCTTGGCTATCTATGCTGGAACCGAAAGACACCGAAGTGAGATGGACCCCTGCTACTATCACTCTGAAACAAACGCAGGTTAGCACATCATTTGTCATCGCCTTGTTTTTTTGATGGCTTTCTCCACTAGGCTCGGCAATCCTTGATGGAATCGGGGGTTGCATTCGGAGGCCTGGATAAAAAAAATATCAAGCTCGTTCAAGCTCGTTCATGGTATGTTTCCCGCGGGAGTGATGTAAACCCCCTGGCTTATATACGGGACGCCTGCCAGACTTGGTGTTGAACTCCCTAGTCGGCCTATCACGAGGTCTACCAAACGGAGGCTAGACTCCGTTCTGGAATGGGACAAGTGTGGGGAAGCGAGAGCAGCTTTCAGGAACAGGTTTGAGGAAACGGTCCAGCGGGCCGGGAAAAACGTCAATCATGCTTGATCTGGACATGAACCCAGCTGCATAATCGGTCCATTTATACCACTTCAAAGTCTATTCCTTTTGTTCCTTGTATGACGGACGGCTAGGACGGATGATAAGATAGTTGGGATGACGATAAGGCTTATCGTCGAAGCCACGTTATCAGCCACGGGATGTGGGGGATTGCGTGCTCTACCCGGGAGCAAGAATTAATTTATATATTTAAGAGGACTTCTTCTCTCAGAAACTGTCAAAATCACCCTATACTCGTTTTATCAGCTATTACCAATTGTTCGCTAAGAAGCGGTTAAATTGACAAAGTGTTAACGTAGCAGTGTCTTCACCTCCGCACTTACTCCGTATTTGTATTTGGTATGTAGATCGCTAGTTGTTGTCAGTGCATTCAAAGACTCAATTCCTACAGGCGCGCATAGACTCACAACACGAGGTCCGGAAAAACACCGATACCATGATTGGCAAATACTTGATCATGTTATACATTTCAAGTATGCTATAGCCATCATGCCGCCTTTAACAATTCTCCCGTTGCAGCCAGCCTCGCCCCATTAGGAGAAACTGGTCCGAAGTGAGGCAGCTTATCGATAAGCACGGAGAAAAAGATTTCAGCTCGGAGGTAAACGCCCCAATCAGTACGAAGTTTGCGATGTCATGAACATGTTTCCTGGAAAAATTAAGGTATTACCCCTAATTTTAGGCTTGTTTGGTAATGATTGTAGGCGAGATTTCAGTGCCACCGTCCAAGAAACAGACCTCATCAGCAATTGACGGAAAATGATCTACCGGCTAATAATGAAACTATTGCTGTTTCGAAACATCCCCATGCAAGTCTCAGTGCGACAGGGATCGGACCCACAGACTCCGGATCCCTCATTCAACCATTGATGGACATTGTCGGCTGTTTAGAGAAATGGATTGACTACCGGGTGAACTTGTTTGGACTCTACGCGTGACAATGATCTGTGCAGCATGGCCGGTTTGGGAAACCCCTGGTGAGGAGTATTCAGGGCTGGCACGGGTGAAGCTTCGGCAGCTGGAAATCAGGGCAACGTCTGAGGATACGAGCAACTATATAATAATCTTCAATTCTTCACTTTCAAGAGATTCTATTCTTCTTCTTCATCACACAAGGATCTGCTAGACAGAACCAAACTACTTTCTTCTTCTTTCTTCTCCACCAAGAACAGGCCCGGTCCTTTCATTCACAATGCGATCTCTTCTCTCCCTCACCCTCGCCCTCTTCGCCTCAGCTGGGCTCGGCGACGCTGCCTCAGCTGGCTGTGGCAAGCAGCCTCCCTCCAACGGCGTCAAGACCCTGCAGGTCAACGGCAAGAACCGCGAGTACACCCTCCAGCTGCCCAACAACTACCAGAACAACAAGCCCCACCGTCTCGTCTTCGGCTACCACTGGCTCAGCGGAAACATGGGCAACGTCGTCCAGGGCGATTACTACGGTCTTCGCAGCTTGGCTGGCGACTCTACCATCTTCATTGCCCCCAACGGTCTCAACGCCGGCTGGGCTAACCAGAATGGCGAGGATATCACCTTTACTGATCAGATGCTTGCTTTTGCCAAGCAGAACCTCTGCATTGATGAGAAGCAAGTTTTTGCTACGGGATTCAGCTATGGTGGTGCCATGAGCCACAGCGTCGCTTGCTCCCGACCCAGTACGTCACCATCCTAATCAACTTCAAGTCCTATACTAACTCATCATAGACGACTTCGCCGCTGTCGCCGTCATCTCCGGCGCTCTCCTCTCCGGCTGCAACGGTGGCAACACTCCCGTCTCTTACCTCCACATCCACGGATCCGCCGACAACGTTCTCCCCATCCAGCAGGGCCGCCAGCTCCGCGACAAGTGGATCGGCACCAACGGCTGCCAGCAGAAGCAGGTCAACGACCCCGCGCCCGGAGCCCAGAACTACGTCAAGACCTCTTACACCTGCAGCCGCAAGCCCGTTACCTGGATCGCTCACGGTGGTGGCCATGTTGGCGACCCTACTGCCAACGGTCAGAAGTTCGCCCCTGGTGAGACCTGGAGCTTCTTCAACGCCGCGGCTGGTACTAGCGCTAAGCTCCGCTGTTAAATAACATGAGTGTTTGCAAACCTTGGGGATAGCTAATGCTTTGGCTATTTCTAAGTCTTGCACTTGAGAAGTGGGGAGGGAGATCTTACATTCCTTGTACATTGCAACTGGTGGAAGTATTATGATATACACATGGTCTAGTCCTACCGAGGGATCCAGCATATCCTTCACTGTACATAGTTAAATACCTTGGTAGACTTGGATGACAATACATCACAGTATATACTTGCATAGCAGAAAGACCCATGATGATAAGATGTAAGAATATGTATACCTAGTGGAAAGCATTGTGTTAATGACAAAAGAAATTATGTAAATTGAAGGGCATGCCTGTTCCCTTCAGCCCATTCTCAAGATCAACCATGCTACCTGGGACATTCGCTATACGTATAGCACTTCTTGTCATAAAATACCGAGGCCTGCTTCCCTTTACCCGACGTGACACCAAGGTTCTTGAGGTTCTTCCCATATAGTTGACACGTCTTATCCTCACCATAGCTATACACTGCTTAATCTTTTAGCTGGTCTCGGTACAAGTGCTCACGCTCCTCACAGAAGAGGCAGTACCAATGATGGACCTGGTTGAGACGCGAGCCTTTGCCATACTCCTCTTACAAACTGATTGTGGGGGGACTTGATGTTGGCGACAGCTGAAGGAGTGCATCACCCAGCAGCCTTCTTAGATGCTGTGGATGCTTTGGCCAGATTGACTTTCTTGTCAGTAGCTTGAGTAGCCTTGGTGTTGTTGGCAGTGTGGCTGTCATAACGCTAGAGGTTCTGGTCGGCTTCTTAGTCTTGGTGATAGTAGGTTTCTTACTGGTAGTCGATGACTTGGGCTTCTTGTTCAAGGTAGTCTGTTGATCTTTAAGTTTGCAGATATATTGTTTCTTATATAACATTATGGTGTGGCCAGACTTGGATGGTAAGAATAAAGTGAATTGCACGTAAGTATAGCTTATCTACTTAATATCGTCGTGAAGGTTATAGGCCCTTATACACCTGTCAGAACATACAGCTCCCCCGTAGAGTCACTAGTCAAGAACAGCCTTCCGGACTTGTCAAATGCCAGGCCCGCCGGTCTGAAGCACCCTGAAGGGCACTTAGTATTGTCCGTGTTCCACATCAGCGGCACTTCAGCCTTCGGGTCGTCAGATTCCGGCACTGGCTCGCCGTTGGCAAAGTCCACCTTGCTAAGACGGTAGCCATCACCAGGGTTGCGGTTCCTAATCAATCAGCCAACACTCGTGCGACAAGGTAAATCATATTTGAGGGCACTTACCAGCTTCCGTGGAATGCGATATATGCCGCGCTACCATCAAGGAACTTAATATCCAGTGGCGCCAGGTGTGATCCGAAGGTAATTCTTGGGGCTTGCTTCTCCTGGCACTCCTCATCTGTGAAGCCCAGATCTGTCTCACCCTGCGGCGTACCAGCAAACTGCTTGCCAACCTCTGCTCCGCCAGGGTAGTCCTTGATGTTGGAGGTGTCGTAGATGGAGAAGCATCCGGGATATCCATAGTTGGCACCATATTGGGCGCTAGATGTGTCATTGGGAAGGCCGTGGAAGTTCAGTTCCTCACCAGGATTGGTATTATGGACATCGACGTCGCCGCGATAAAGATTGTCGACAGAGTTCTCAACAGACCACTATTGACAAGGTCAGTTCGAAGTTCTGCCACCAAGTTTAAGGTCAAATCTAAGAAGAAAAGCTGCACTTACGATATATCCTGTAGAAGGGTCTTCCGCCCAGCCAACACTGTTACGAAGACCCCAGCCAAGTACCTCGGCCTCACCATACTCTAGAGGAGCATCCGCCGCCAACAGCTCATCAATCTTGAAGACTCTCACCTGACTACGCACAACATCTTTGTCTACAGTTTCGACGTCCAAATTACCATCGGATCCGCCAGCCACGAGCAACAGGTTGGGATTGCCGGCGAGAGGAATCGTCAAGGTGCGGGTAGAATGAGTCGAAGTGGCACTCATACCCGTGATGACAGTCCGACGAGAGCCGACACTGCCTGTGGAGGCATCGTAGTCATAAGCGTATACCTCGCTGGGGGTAGAAACTAGAATGGTTTTACCATCGGCAGTAAGCGCAATACCGTGGTTCAGCTATATTCGCACGAACTTGTTATTGCTAGCCGCAAACAGGGTTGAGAGGAACGTACATTTGTATTAGAGATCAAGGCGCCGTCGGAGTCGATGCAAACATCAAGGTCTTTACCATCATCGAGCACAACTCTCCTCACACCCTTGCTAGCCTCGGCGATCAGAAGATTGCCCGCGGCGTCGACAACAAGGTGCCGAGGGCGCTGTAGACCAGTGCGCAGTAGTTTGAAGTCGACGCCATCAGCGGTAGCGATGCTGGCCTTGGGAGTGAGGCTGCATTGTGCAGAGGTGAGGCCGACGAGAGTTGCCCCGGCTGCAAGGATTACCTGCAATAGACGTGTCATCGTGGTCCTTGTAACAAGATGTTCACTATTTTAAAAAGGATCTGCTATTGCGCGAAAGGAGGGCGACTAGTGAGGAAATATATATTGAAGGGGGTCAATCACTGCCTCATGCATCACCATTAGCATTCCGCTCTCCCCTACCATTCACGGCAACAAATCCATGAATGACATCATCCCATTCTTCAAAGACTGGTACAAGAGGGCGAAAAAAAGTACCTACTTAATTCAAGACTCTGTCCCGAATCACATCCTTGCAAGACGTGACATCGTCCATATATTGCCAAGGCCACCATCTCACTAGCCCCCTAATGATCCTCCGCTCGGGCAATACAGTGAAAAGGAAGCAAGCCATCTGTGATATAAGCTTAAATGCTTATATTGCTCAGCTGTCAGCCACCCAAAACCCCCCAGCCTAGCGCTGTCGATATTGATATCCGAAGACGTATTTCTCTGCTCAACAGCTCCACATAAATCTGCAAAAGGATTGTATCCAAGAATTGCCACTGAAGGCCGTTCCATTCCATGCCTGATTAAAGTTATCTCCAAAGTATGCTTATTCGATCACTTGCCCAATCAGGCAGCTATCGGCCGTTGGTCCGATGACCCAATCTGGCAGGTGTTAACCATGGCTCCGATAAACGCGGAGATCATTGCCCTCAGCTGTCATTCCGCCCTCGACTCCGTTTGAGGCTTTTAAACCAACTAATATACCTGGAACTACTTCGCTTACAAGTTACAAAGGCGGCTGTTAAAAGTCTTTGCCTGCCAAGAGGGATTGATAACTACATCCATTAGCCCTAACAGGACCTACTTATTAAATCTATTATAACCCTATTTCTTCTGTCTCTCTTTCATTACTATCTTCTTTGCTTCTTCTTCCCCATTCTCACTATGTCGCGTCTTTTATTGAAAATTGGAAATTTTACTATGCTCCTCTTATTCCAAGGCGTGGCCAATTGCTCGAATGGCTTTATGCTACCCTAATATCCCAGCCTCGACAAGCTAGGCTTCAACTAACTGCCTCTTGATATAAAAGTCGCGTGCTCACGCCTAGCATCGCAAATCATTTGGTTCTGCAGAATTTGCTCCGAAAACATCCAATGTGCGTCATACCAGGCCAAGTCAAGGTATAGACGGCCTTTCCAAGTAAGTGGTTATTCACGATTGTTTGTTGCCTGCCCGCAGTGTATTTCGTCCGGCATCTTGGATATAGCAAGACCAAGCTTCATTAGGTCTTAGGCGCGAGAAGCTGGCCAGTCATCTAGGGCATTGGCAATAACTTCTACAGCTGATAGACAACAATCAGCTCGTCTGAGTAAGTGCCTAGATCCGGCATAAGAGACTCGGAGGCCGGTCTCGTGATTCGGTGTGCAGCTTCGTTAGGCCCAATACCTTTCCCCACTTATTACCACAAACACTTTGAGTCGCTCGCAATGATCAATTTGGGCTAAAACTGTGGCGTTCTTAGCGCAAGTCTGCTAATCAAAAGTCCATGCACAAGACAATATCCGACCGTGAAGAATTCTTCACCTTCAATTACACTATTTGAGCTCTCTGAAGCTTAGATTGTCGCTATAAACACGCTCTTTAATCTCAAGATACGTGGTCACATTAGCCCATCAAATTACTGTTACATTCGACCTCCTTCGCCGCATAGTGCTCCTTCACTGGCCCTATCTCATATCACACTCGACCGAGCATTCACGACAGCACAATGTCTACAGCGCAGGCACTAATGCAACAAAAGCTGACTATCACACCCAAAACAGCTTCTCTGCTCATACAAGCCGGTTACAGCGATTATCGCGACCTCAAAGACGCCACGCCGAACGGTTTAGTCGAGCAGTTCACATCCAAATTCGGTATCCCAAAGACATCCGCCTCTGCTTATCGACGTGCATGCCGCAGGCTGGTCTTTCTTGGAACACAAGACAATCCCGAAGAGCAGGACAAGATCTGCGCTGACTGGACCAACAAAGCACTAGCCGCTCGTGGAGTTTGGAGGGCTGACTTTGATGATCTTACGGGAGAGCAGATCGCCGATTTGCTTATGACACGGCAAAATGACATAGTTCCGGAGGTATGAGGGCTGCGTGGCTTTGGAGTAGGATAAGATACTATACTGGATTCTGCGAGGTGACGGACGGGTTCGACCGTCGTGGGTCCAATCGCAGGATAGTACTTCTAACTTCAGCCTGAGCCGCAATGAACGCCCGAATCATAGTACAATTACACGTCGTATGCTGTGACAACAGATGCTCGAGATCCAGTACTTCCTGTGTTAAGTTATTGCGGCTGGCCCTTAGGACCGCATTCTCCTCTTGCAATTTCTCCTTATGAGCTTCCAATGCCTGTGCTTCATGCTGCTTGCGGTCTCGATATTTGCGAGCAATTTTTCGATTCCTCTCTCGAATGTGTGATGCTTTATCTTGGCCATGACCATCTTTGCAGAAATAGCCTTCCTTTGTCACAGGTGCAATCTTCCGTGACTGAGGCTTTGCGTGTTGTTGAGCTTTTGACTTTGTGGTTAAACAACGTTCCCGAGTAGGCTGAGCGAGGTTGGGAATGCCGTATTCTGAGCATGTTGCCGCTAAGGACTCCTGACTGTGGACTGAGTTGGCGATAGCTTCTGTTTGTGCACCCCCAGAGTTATCTGATGATCTCTGATAGAACCCAAGGTCAAACTGACTGACATCATTTGGAACACTGATGAATGCACTCGGTGAGTCAAGAGTGTGAAGGTCGAATTGAGTATCGGGTGGTGTTCGAAAGACGGAATACCCCGAGGGTTGATGGCACGCATTGTTGATAAAACCAGATGAAGATGTATCCATTGCAGTCACTACTTGACAAACTATTTTAATTTTCACCCAATTCATACAGGCATGAATGCTCGACTTACTATGTGGCGCACTTAGGTACTGTTTCGGTTCCTTGTATAAGAAGCTTGCAGCTATGTAGATGAGGTATCCACAATGCTCTGCCAGTGTCCGTGCAGTCACTAAAGCCGCTCCTTTTGTATTTTCACCACTGGCCTTCCTATGAACAGTTATGTCATCTCTTTACTCCTCTCGGGTATCGTAGATGGAACGTCACAGTGAGCACAAGGGTCAAATCGGGGCTTGGTGGTCTAGACCGACTCGCAGTAAGCCTCATTTTTGTCTTCAACGATGTCCTTTCCGAAAATGGACAGAGTCCGGAGCAGAGTTGCCAACGAAGCTGAATCCCCGTTAGAAGGCTGAAATCAACCACGCACTCGGGCTTCCAGCAGTGATTTAGGGGTGGTACTAGCGTTATGAGCGTAAGCAGCCACATGCTCACAGGGGACCAAATTATTGGGCAAACAGAGCAATACCGCAAAGAGGGGTTCAGATGATCGTGCCACCCGGGACTTGAGAATTCATTTCTCACCTGACTTGTCACTTGATCAATCGCTTAATAAGGAATAAATGCTCAGGTTATCGGTCTTACACCTCCGCTATCTGGGACTCAATGACGATGGAAATCTAGGGGAGGTAGCTAGAATATAAGTATGCTTAGAAATATAATAACTACGTCCTACTGCTTGCCCTGCGACACTAGTTGTGCCGCGTTGACTAGTCGCATCGGGAGTTTGATAACACCTTGATTTCAATCTTACGATGTTGTTAAGTGGCTTGGCCCCATTCTCACTTGCCTCCGATTTCCTATGAAAGGTCCAATCACCGCTTTAACATTAGCAATCACCACCGGTGTCATTTCGTTTTATTACTAGAACAGCTGAAAACGTCAGAATACGCGCCCTTTGCAATAGTAGAAGAATCGCCATATGGCATAAAGGAAGCATCCATAGTTACTCAAGCCGGTTGTAAACCCATGCATACAGTCCCTTATATACTTGTTTACATTGTAAAAGATATAGCTTTTTCTTATTCTGGGGAGCCGACTACACCTCATCACA
>JABCJW010002051.1:0-17158 GCA_013184375.1 Fusarium newnesense | reverse complement strand
AAAAAAAAAAAAAAAAAGATATCTACTGCATGTCAGGACTTTGTTCTTTTTCTATTTGTGCTTTGTTGACCTTTGATGTAGGAAAAAAATCATTCTTTTCTTTCAAACTATACTGCAATTTTTCTGCAGAAACGGAGTCAACGTGCTGGAAAATTGTCACGAAATGCCATGACTGTGACCCTTAACTTAACTCTCACTTTACACAACTTGTCCAGGCTTAGAACACGTTGCTTTCTCTCCATCACCAACATTATTTAGCAACGTCTTCTAGTCAAACCATGGCAGAAAACGCTACAGATCCAGCCGCCCTGGAGGGCTCTTTCGATGCTCTAAATTCTACCCTCGCCAATGGGCAAAGTTGGCTCTCAACTTTTGCACGTATTCAAGATCTGAGTTTTGTTATGCTTGAAGTCAGGCTCGTCCTCAGCGCTATTGGCATCATCTATCTTGGTGCCCACGCTGCTCTTCGACGGCCCCCATCTGCACAACCTGCCAAGAAAAAGAAGCCTGGTTCCAAAGATGGCGACGACGAGGAGCGTTTTGCCCAGGGACTAGAGCCTTCTGATGCCATTATTTTCCCCCTTATGGCTGGTGCCGTCCTTATCGGCCTGTACTATCTAATTCAGTGGCTTAAGGACCCTGACATTCTGAACAAAATTCTGCGCTGGTACATGTCTACCATGTCGGTTGCTAGTCTGGTATCAATCTATTCTCATGGCATTGAGGTAGTGACCAGCCTGGCGTTTCCACGATACTGGCGCGGTCGTGACGGGCGACTGAGGGAAGCGGATCAGAAGACAAGATCAGTACAAGTCTGCGATGATGCGGGAAACCCTGACGCAGCGATCCCCAAAACGCAAAACCCTTTTCCTGGGCCATTTGCTTATTTGGCGTTCTCGGACAAGATCCGCAAGTTTGGCTGGGAGCTTCGAGGCCTCCTTAAGCGGCACTGGGCCATCAAGCTCTTCATCCATGGAATGGGTAAAGAGGAAGGCCGAATCAAGTTTGCTCATGTAGTGTCTTTGGTTATGGCACTAGCTACGGCACTTATTTATTCATCAACTACCTCCCCCTTGTTGAGTAACATGCTTGGTTACGCCATGTGCTATGGCTCCCTTCAACTCATCTCGCCCACAGATTTCTTGACCAGTACTCTGATCCTAGTTGGTCTGTTCTTTTACGATATCATAATGGTATTTTACACGTGAGTCACAGGATTGATCTTGAGATTGACTCCAAAGCTAAGCATTTTCAGCCCCTATATGGTTACGGTAGCAACCAAGTTGGAGGTCCCAATCAAGCTCACTTTCGAGGCTGCAGAGCGTAAGAGCATCCTTGGACTGGGTGATATTGTCATTCCAGGCATGGTCATGGCCCTAGCCCTTCGGTTTGACCTCTGGCTCCATTATGATCAAAAGATCAAGTATGAGAGCACCGATCTGAAGCTCATTGAGAAGGACGCGGCATCAGGTGCTATCATCACACGAAGCGAGACGAAACACAAGGAGGTCAAGGCCAAGTACGTCAACGTCAAAGGCAAATGGGGAGATGGCCTTTGGACGCGTGGGACATTCTTTATCTTTGGGTCACAGCAGCTGCCCCCTGACTTGGCAGCTGCGCACTTCCGCAAGACCTACTTTCATGCCTCCGTCATTGGGTATCTCCTCGGCATGCTGGTTACCTTGGCTATGCTCTTGATCTTCAAGCGTGGCCAGCCTGCATTGTTGTATCTCGTTCCTGGCGTTCTGGGATCTCTGTGGCTGACAGGCCTGGTGCGTGGAGAAATCAAGCAGATGTGGAAATACACAGAAGATGGAAGCCTAGACAAGATTGATGTAGTTGTGGACTTGGATGGAGAGGGCAACGCGATCAAGACCCTCGGAAAACTCGAAGACGGCATCGTTGATACAACCAAAAAGGATGAAAATAAAGATGGAGAGGATAAACCCAAGGACAAAGAAGACGGCAAAGCAAAGGAAGGGGACAAAGGTGACAGCAAAGAAGACCGTCATGTATTCTTACTCTCGGTCGATGCTGAGTCAGAGACAGAATAAGCCGAGGTTTCATGGCGGTAGTTTTGATGACGGGATCTGAGTACAGTAGAAATGCCTCAGCGGAAGTCCATAGATATTAAACACATGAGCGTCATAGAATAGACATGAACTGTTCAAAGCTTCATCTATCGGCCGACTCTGTGTTTTTATACGACAAATAACTTATCCAAAATAAGCAATCGTCACTTCTAGGCAGCCGATAGAAGGGCTTTTTGTCATTATCATTAACATTAATATTAAATCTGGACTGCTTCAAAATAAAATATAAATCATTATCTCGGTGTCTCCGTATCCATCCACATCATACGCGTACCCCGTGTCTCTTGGATAAAAACATAATTTCGAGTCTGTATTAGTAGACATCGGCCACCACCAACGTCCTTAATCCCCTGCACCGCGTAAAGGTTCAGACTCTTCGCAGGGGTTGTTCCATCCACTCAGATCCAGCGTAGCAATGCTTATGCGATGCTTTGCTTTGCTTGACTGGGCTTCCTCTGGGGTCTTGTTGTGCCCAACACTCGGCGTTAAGATGGGCGGGTGAATATTGAAAAGTCGAGCGTGTTGCATGTTGAGAGTGCATCTGATGTTTCCTTGACTGAAGCTTATGAATGTTCTCCATGGTTTCGTGTGGTGACAAGAACTGGCTTTGGCAGATACACTGGTTGGCGCAACACAACTCGTTTGGCTTAAGCCATAAAATGGTAAAGTAGAAGATACTGCTATGCTGAGAAGAAAAAGGACTCAGATGAAGCAGAAAAAGAAGTAACATAAGATAAGAATGGAAGTCTCCTCTCGGACATGATGAGCCGTGGTGGTTTGATGGCTGATCATGGATGGTTGTGGTTGTCAAGGAGAGAAAAAAGTGCAGGATTCTCGTACAAGACCCGACTGCATAACTAGGTCTCAAGAATGAAGAAAGGGGTGAGAGCCTGTAGAGCACATTCAAAGTTGTCCTCGTGGCCTCTTATTATACTTCATGTTCGTTGCTGTATGATAGATAATGTTGGTCCGGCCCGTGTTTCGGCCGGCCCGTAATCAAGACCCCACCTCCGACAGGCCCGGTTTCGTCTTTTCGGCTTCCGAGTCTCACCTGTCTTGTCACAGTCTCGTCTCAACTCCATCACATCACCTACTTCAAATGGTTCTTTCTCTGGAAGCCTGAAACGCTAGCTCTCCAGCATTCCAAGGCGATAGTTGTAGCAACTATGAGTAGGACCCAATCCTCACCTACGGTCATCCAATGGGTGATCGACACTCGTCCACTTTGGCCCTCCGCTCTCAAGACCAAAGACCTCACATCCGCTGTAAGTGCTCTAACCATCCACTTTAACCTGATACTCATATCATACCTTAGGCTTCACGTGCGCTCTCCCTTCTCACCGAGGAGGAACAATCTTCTGTCCTGAGATACTACCACGTCCGCGATGCCAAGCTCGCTCTCGCTTCGGCTCTTCTTAAGCGCTACGCAATCTCTCGCTTCTGTCACGTCCCCTGGTTCCAGGCCAAGACTACTCGAGATGCTCGAACTAAGCCCGTGTTTGTTTTACCAAGCGGTGATGAGCCGCTGATCTTTAACGTCTCGCATCAGGCCGGTCTCGCGGTCCTTCTGGCCGTTCATGATCCGCCAAAGGGCCTTGCCGTGGGAGTTGATGTTGTCTGTCCATCAGAACGGCGAGATCGAGATCTGAGTAGTTTGGAACAAGATGGGTGGGCTAGCTTCGTCGACATTCATGCCGATGTCTTTGGAGCGGGAGAAGTCTCAGCGCTTAAGAGCTTGAACCCTGTTCCTACCGTTCAAGAACGAGATCGTGCATTGCGCTACTTTTATGCACTATGGTGTCTCCGTGAAGCCTATGTCAAGATGACAGGGGATGCTCTTCTGGCAAGCTGGTTGAAAGACCTCGAGATGCACAACTTTGCCCCGCCAGAAGACATGGGGGAAGCCCAAGAGGTTCGACTGAGAGGCAAGAAGGTTGAAGGCGTGGACGTGAGATTGATGCCGCTACTCGACGAGTACATGATCTCCACAGCTGTAAGAAACGGTGATAATGGGGAGAGGGTCGAGCTCGGAGAGTTTCAGAGCCTTGATATGGAGGAAGTATTGGCATTTGGGGAAAAGGCATCCAAATCATGATTATACAACGTTTTATGAATAATGAGAAATGCAAGCGCAATTGTCTGGCAACAGAGTTTCTTATTTTCCTTGGTCATTTCTCATAGGCTAGTCACATCGCATCTCTCGATAGATAGACATCGCATTTCCATCTTTAGAAGTTCTTACCGAAGAACTCAAGGACTGTCTTGTAACCCCTTTCATACTCCTCCTTGACGCGGCTGTCACTGAGATCGGCACGAGCGGCCATCCAGCCGTGGATCTGGTCCTTGAAGGTCTCTACGTGCTTGGCCACTTTGAGGTTGTCCTCAAACTTCTTGACCTCCTCATCGGGCTCTTCCTTGGATGCAAGAAGCATGGTAGGGATCGAGAGTCCCTCGGCATCAGAAGCGTCAACCATGGCAGGGTGGATCTGGGCGGCAATGGAGAAGGGGTTAGAGTCTGCCTTGACGCTGAGAGCAACGACCTTGCCACCCCAGCAATACTATTTAGACCTGTCAGTACTGAAACATAGCTGCAACCAAATAGCACTTACTCCAATGATTCCGAACTTCTCGATGGAAGAGTCCTGGTCCTTGACAGCCTTTACATAGTCAGGAACTTGGCCGGCAATCTTTGGGGGAGGGTAGGTGCCGAAGAAGTCTCCAAGCTGCTTCTTCTTGTCGTCGTTGTCGGGAGGGTAGCTGATATCGGATTAGCGGTTAGTGAGGCTCTACATAGTCGTTGCTAAAACAGATGAGATTGTGAGCTCCTACATCTCAATGGGGCAGGGGCTGCCTTTGAACCAGTCAGGGATGAAGACCTTGTACTTCTGGTGAGCATCACTGAAGGCGAGGATGTCAGCTCCCTGAAGAGTCTGATCGAAGTATCCAAAGATGTCGTAGATGACGACAATGGCCTTCTTAGCGTCGACGGGACCAGTAACATCTGCCCAAGTTAATTGTTGTCTCTTGATGTGCTAGGAGCCGTCTTACAAGTCTTATAGCCTCCGATCTCCTTATAAGTTCCCTTTGCTTCATATCCCTTAGAGACAACAGGTGGTATGTTGCAGCAGGCCTCGTTGTGGCCGTGAGATGCGGGCATAGTCGTCATGATAGATGGATGAAGGAATTAGAATGACAATTAGTGGGGGTGCGCCTAATGAATGAATGAGACCTCTGTTTGGCTGAGCCTTGGGGTTGATAACGGTCGAGTTTTAACCGCTAAGAGGAGATCAACGACTTACAGGGCTTGTTCTGTAGCAAGTGAGAAAGAGAAAGAAGATTGTCGATAAATAATGTGATTAAGAAGGTGACGGAATTCAAATGGTTGAGTCCTCGATTGCGGGGAGGAGGGGGAAAGGACCAACCAATGATGTCACGATGCACTCAGAAACAGCACTCTTGAGATGGCAACTTCTTCTCTCTTCTCCTTATTCGTGTAATCACTTCCGTTCCATTAATACATTTCCATTAGTCTCAAGTTCATAGCCTCATGCTCAATTGAATTGCATTGCCATTCAATCACGAATACATCATCCGCTTCCCTACCTACCTTACTTTAGTTACCGGCCAGCGGCCCCAGCCAGCCCGGGTGGGGGAACATCATCAACAGATGCGGCAGATAGCAATATACGTCGTCATAATCTCGCAACAACGGTAAATATTACTCTGATTGTGACCGATACATTTTGTTTTATTTTGAATACAAGACTTAAATAGTGCTATCGCTTTGCTCTGAAATTTCATTCATCAGATTTCCGTTCCCTAAAAGGTGGTCATTGCCCATTCAACGCTAACATGATATACGATATATCCTCAAGCCAATGGCCATAACGCCGCTGTGCCTATGCAATTATGTACCAGAACTCCTTCTTATGCCATCTTTTTATTTACCCGCCATGTTTCGGTCGGCAATTCCCCTAGTCTCAGCCTGTTCCAGACAGTTTGAGATCAACTACATGATGCTCCCGTCTCTATTCCGCATGTGATCCTTGACCTTGGCCAACGCTAGCATTCGTGAATCGAAATTTTAATTCCACCTGGGCTGTAGCTGTTTTCCAGCCCTCTGAATGATGCCAATCATCTCACTGGGGAGTTTGGGCTCAGTCCTCCCATCCGTCGTACCACCACTTGCATCTTCTCAATGAGCTCCGGTATCCTGTATGGTTTTACTATGACGTCGTCACACCCAGCTTGCTTGGCTTCCATAACCTGTTCCGGTCGTGCGTTGGCCGTAACAGCAATGATGGGAATGCGACCTCCAGACGCACAAAAGATTTCCCCCTCCGCTTCTAGTTCGCGAATGATTCGCGTGCACGTTAACCCATCCTGAATTGGCATCTCGATATCCATAAGAACGAGATTGATGGCTATAGGTAGCGGGTTCATGTTACTCCTCCCCGAGCGGCTACTGCCTGCCTTGAGGCCAAGTCCCGGGGCAACACCTTGCCTGCGTTTCAGCTTGTCGAGGGCTTCAATTCCATGATTAGCAACATCTACCATGTAGCCTCGGTCTGTCAACCCGCGTCTCGTGATTTGCTGGTTGATCAGGTTGTCCTCGACAACAAGAATCCCATCAAGCCGAACATTTCCCCCTGGATTTTGATGCTTCTGCAAGCGAATGTCTCGACAGGGTCGTTTGCCATCAGCTTCCGCACCGTCAGCACCAGCAATCAACCTGGCTGCAGCCACGGCAGCGAGCGCTTCATTCCGAGAAGCTTCACTTGGCGGGTAAGCCTCAATGTAGAACGCGAACGTTGATCCCACGCCAGGTTGGCTGGAGACACCAATCGCACCGTTCTGGAGTTCTGTCAAGCGTCTGGAAATGAACAACCCAAGTCCTGATCCTCCGTATTTGGTGTGTGTCTTGGCGCTCGCTTGAACGAACTTGTTGAAGAGGCTACCCATCTCTTCCACCGTCAAACCCTGGCCCGTATCCTTTACCTCGAATAACAGATACACAGGACGAGTACGTCCCTTGAGCGCAGGTTGGTCGTATTCATCTGAAACATCGCAGAATCGAGGAATGAACTGAACCACTGTCATGGCCTCTCCTGGTGGTTCCAAAGACCCTTTCACCCCGACAGTGACATTCCGGGTGGTGCCAGACTTGGTGAACTTCAACGCGTTCGTGAGGAGGTTGATCAAGACTTGCTGAACTCTGCTTGGATCCAAGTCCAGATAGTCATATGCGAGATCCTTGTACGACTTGTCGACATAAGATGTCAACTCAATATCTACACGACGAGCCTCCACTTCAAACATCTTGAGAGCACCGTTGACAATCTGGATCGGATCTACCGTGCAGGGCGTTACGGCCAATAACTTGGAGTCAAGTTTAGACATCGTGAGAATATCATCAACAATGCGTTTCTGGTGTTGAGCGCACGTCACAATGGTCTCGGCATTCTCGATGCTGTCCTCCAAGAGCTTCTTCTCCTCAACGGATCTTTCGCCAACACTTCTCTCGTCACCTTGAGAGCCATTTCGCGTTGGTGTAAGAGGTGCAGAATTGTCACTGATGTCTTGAACTCTTGCAAGAGAGGCAATAATCGCGTCGGTACAGTGAAGGATAGCGCTTAATGGATTCCGCATCTCGTGTGAGGTCATGTCGATAAAGTTTTCCTGCTGACGCTTCGACTCGATCGCCTCTTCTTTGCGAAGCTTCTCTTGCTCCAATTGCCATTTCTGTATTGAAACGTCGCTCAGACAGCCGGTAAAGGATTGAATCACGCCATCAGAGCTTCTGACTGGCATGAACGTAGCAAGCACCCATCGCGGGGCCACAGATGAATTCCCGTTGCTGTCCTCTGTCACCCAGCCGTTGCGGAGTCGAAACTCGGCCGTTTCAGTTCGTCCTGATTGAACTAGCCTATCGAGGCTTTCCTGTAGGATATGCAAATCTTCCTTCGCAACACATTCTGGCCAAGGTCTCACATCGGTCTTGGTGAGATCGACCTTCTCCAAGTCTGTCAGTTCCCAGAAAAGATTGTTCGCGCTAAGCAGTCTTCCATCCATGCTGACATCGTACATTCCAACCGTGGCAAACTCGGCGAGGCGCTTTAGGTTCTCTGCTTCTTGTGCCCGGCGGACCGCCTCCTCGGCCGTGTCTTTTTGTACCGTTACGTCAGTCAGGCAAGTGAGAATTCGAATAACGCTGCCATCTGGAGCTCTCTCGGCCTTTGTAGAAGCCAGGATATGACGCAAGACTCTTTCATCAATCGAAGATAAAGGACCTGTAGAAGACTTGAAGCTCTCCGGGCCCGTTGTGTTCTCGTTCCGGGCGATCCGGTATTCGAAAGTAACGGTGTCGACTTTCTGGACGTCTTTGTATGCTTGTATAACTTTTTGTTTATCTTCCTCGAGGACTGACTCGAGCAATGCGCTTTGCACGATTGGTCCTCTTGGACATCCGGTAATACGATGCCAGGCTTCATTGGCAAATGTGATATTACCTTCGACGTCCACGAAGCACATACCCACGGGGATAAAGTCTGCAACCGCGGTAAATGTTTGCATAGATCTCTCTGTCTGTTCGGTTTGGTACTCTAGTCGCTGCGTAAGCATAGCATTGTCATAGGCAGCTTGCTCGGTAATGTTGCGCCGCCGCCGGGCCTCCTCTTCCAAGAGAACTGTGGAAGCAAGAGAGCTCGTAAGCTTCTGACTCAACAAAGATATGAACTGTCGATAATCGTTATCGTATGGGCGTCTAGGATTCAAGCCTAAGAATAGAATGCCCATAGCGTTTTCTTCTTTAGTTGGACGAATAGGCAACACGATGGCAGCCTGGCAAGGGTCTCCGAAGCCGCGCCATGCCAAACCATGCAACAGGCTTTTTGGCAATGTGTCGTCCTTTGTCTGCAAAAGGATTGGTTGGCGGTGATCCAATGACTTCCTCATGATAGAAGCCATCCCCTCATCTGTTTCCCTGAGGTTGAGGACTTGAGGAGCAATCGCATGTCCTTCTGGCACGCCCAGCGAGCCCTCAAGATGACAAATCTTGGGGCAGTCATATTTTGAGAGGGTGGTGTCGGATTCGTCGTCTGCCACGGAGTACAAAAAGGCCAATGGGACATCGTAGGTTGGGCTCCAACGTTCCAGTTCCTCGATCGTCCTGGACCAGTACGACTTGGCATCCTTCGTAGAGACCAGAGCCTCACCGAGATCAATAAGCATTTTCATCCTTCGCTCCCAAAGTCGCCTTGAGGTCATTTCGAGTAGCGAGTGCTGGATTCCGAGGCATTTCTTGTCGTAGACAATGGGGACCATAGAAGATTTGACATATGTCTCTTCATGTGAGCCGTCTGCTAAGGGGATGAAAAATTTGGACTCATCCTCAGCATTCGAATAGTTCTTCAACGGGGAAGCCGTCATTTCACTGAGTCTATTCTTCAGGTGAGGCCAAGCTTCTTGTGCCGGTCGTCCTAAAAGTCCAGGATGTCGAGCGCCGCAGTATTTTGAAAAGGCTTCATTGTAGATCGTGACGAACTCAGGACCCCAATAGAGTGCTACTGGTCGCGAATCTGAGACGAGTTGATTAAATGTATGTTGAAGTTGAGCGGGCCAATCTGACATGGGGCCCAGAGATGTCGACTCCCAATCAACATTTTGAACCACGTCAAGAAATGGCTCTGCCTCGGAGTCGGAGACAGGAATCATAAGTCCTGGGTTTAATTCATCGCGATAAAGCAATGGAGTTTTGCTCTCCGATTTTCTTCGGGATGGTAAACGCGCATTGTCCAGTGGCGATTTTTGAGGATATTTTCGAGTTGTCTCGCCTTCCTTTCCCTCTATTCGAACTTTGCGCGGGGGCTCTGACGAAGGAGGCGTTTCATTCCCACTCATCACCACCCATTGACCTAGAACTATGCTTCGTGTCCAGTAAACACCAAGATATGGAAGTGAGTGTTGCGTATTTGTTGGTGCAGGACCTGTGGCATCTGTTCGAGACGTCGGCGCAGATGGCGGGCTGGTGACCCAATTCCAGAACTGCGAGTGGGAAACATCTTGAGGGATAGAGGCAATGGAGTGGTCGAGTGTATAAGAGTTTTGTAAGGCAGGGTTTCGATACAGAATGTCGGCTGAATAGTGGGATATCTTGGAGGGTGTCTGCTCGGGTAATGCAACGACGAATGTTGGTCGAGGGTCAGAAGCGACGAGGTCGATAAGACCGAGGTGTTGAAGAGCTGGAGGCGGCATTGAGCAGTTCGTTCATGCCAAAGCCCGAACGATGAAATTGCGAAGGCTAGCGGAAGTCGACAATGCCCAGCAGCTACTGAGAAAGCGGACGACGAGCGCCCTAAGATCGAGAGAGAGGTGAGGTATTGGTCGTATTTTGTGTCGTCATTGCAGTCGCAAGCTGGAGGGGCCTCGAGGTAGGATCTCAGTGCTGATCAAGGTCGTCGAAATCGCACGCGATCAGTGACGTGCAATTAGAAGCAAAAAGAAAGGCTCGGGTCCGTTCAGCCTAAAGAAGAATATGAAGCCATCGTCTTGTCTTGGTCAGGAAGAAATTGAATGGGCATGGGCGTGTTATGCTGGCCTTGGTTGGTACGGGACGGGAGGTTCTGAGTCGCCAGCGCCAGGCAGGTGCTAGGATTGGGGATCTACTGTAAGCCTGTAATGTGCGTCGGTGGGGTATCCTATGCCTTGCGCCATGCTACAGAAGAAGCCTGAGTGGATGGACGGGTTTGTTAGTGGGTGATGAATGATGAATGACAAAACTTAGTGGCTTTTTCACCAAAAAGATGAACGGTCATTTTAGTGGCTGTCTCCACTACAGTACCTGCTTCTTGGTTCTTGGCTGCCGGTGAATTCCTGGATTACAAGTTCTAAATCAAGCTTCGATTTCTTCTTACTCATATGACACTGAATAAGAGCCACCTATGCGATACTGAAACTCTCAATCAAAAATATCAGTCTGGTTCTGCAAATAGATCAGGAAGACCTCACCGTAGTTCTTCAGACTCGCCTGAAATAAACCCCTTACAGACCACACACGCTAAGACACGCCATGCACTCTACTGGAGATCATGTAGAGATGGGGGCTGGGGTTAGAGAGGCTAAGTAATAATTGCTCCGGTGGCCTATGAAAACCAGCATCATTGAACGAGGCGCCATGGGCAAAAACAGAAGGAGAAAGAGAAGCCATCCCCGAAATGGAACACATTATCTGACATACCATATATTGTTTGGGATGGCAATGTCTAGGAGATGGTGTCGAAAGTGACCGAAAGTGAAAGTTGCCGGTGTCATGACTCGAGATGTTTCAGCTGAGCGAATTTTCTAGGAGAAATTCGAAGAGACAAAACCCCCATGGAGAGGATCCTGGTCCGTGACTGTTTAAAGGATTCAGCCAAGCACAGTATTGTCAAGTTGAGTGTAATGAATTAAAACGCTCCCAATTTGAAGACCTACCTGCCATCGCAACAAAGACAATGTCGATTATCAGATACGCATCAAAAGAGGCAGCATGCATTGCAATTGCAAGATGGATAATGCCAACTTGAGGATGAGGATAGCCGAAGAGCATGCAACTGCACCTCGCTAACTGCGATATCTGATTCGCTGCGTCGACACTAGGTATGTGTTTTTTGATACAAAACGGAACTATGTGCGTATGGTGCAACACCACGGCATGCAGCTCATGGAGGCAAAACTACCTACCTACCTACCGACCTACCATCCTTACAATAGCGCTAAGAGCATTACAGCCACGGGCCGTCCGTGTTGGAAGCCATCTTCGTATCGGGCGAATTTGAGATCGGGATATTAACTCAGAGGCACGTTGCGATATGCGCAGCCGACGCCTTGGTATGCCTACCCCCACCGATCTCGGAATTTGTCTCACATGGCATGGGCATCAAACCGATCGATCTATGATGGATGGTGAGTGAGTTTACTAGCTTTTCGGGTGACAACTGTCATCCTCGTGCACATTGCTTATCCTACCTGTTTGAGTTTGGCTCGCACTCGGGTGCTTGCGCATCTCCCGAACTCACCAAGCTCTCGGTACCGTGCTAGTCAACAAGCTCCAGTCCCAGTCCCAAGTTGGACTTGGCCGCTGCTAAGAAATGCTGGTATCTCAAGTTAGTAGGTAGGGGAAGTCCGCGATTACCTGGCCCACCACAGACGCGAAGGTTCCATGGATGAATGCTACGTATTCCAGTTGTTGAGTTGCTAAATTTGCAGCAGAGACACGTACAACACTAGGGCAGAGATGTAAATTTCATGGTAGGCAGAGTCTCTGGCCTTGTCAATACGAGTGGCGATCGCTTCCAATCCTTGGCAAGTCAGCGGACTAGCATACCTAACATCAAGGTACCTACCTACCTAAGTTAACATATTCAGCAGTCTCGGGGCTTGATCTGTCAAAAACCCTTGGCAAGATCTCTTGGTAATCCTAATCAGATCTCGCCTTACAGTTTAATTAATGGTGCCTTGGCAACTATCTCTCAATCGATAGGCACCTTGCTTGAGGTAAGACTCCACGATGGCTTCTGTGTGGCGCCTTTAGAGCAGGTACAGTGAGTGTCATGAGTATCAAGCAGGTGCCTGGCCCAACAACCTGGCTCCTGGGGCTGTATTAATTGTCCGATGGGCGTCACTGGTTCCTGCTTGACACCACCAATCCTTCCAAGCCTGAGGTAGTGGATATCGCATCCACCTGTTGAACAGAATATAAACCCTGTTGCCTTGGGCCCCTACACTTGGGGCTCTACGTTTTTAGGCCTATTGGCATAGTGGTTTTTGTATGACACCATCCAACTGCCTGGGTACCTATTCTTCACTTCAACTTTACGACTCCATTGAGAAATATCTCTCATTTATCATTCTGAAGTTGATTACCACCGTCTTTTCGATTGCACGACCAGCACTAACTAGCTCACGGAAAATCCTTTCAATCATCGTCTTTCACTTTCATTCTATCGCAATGTGCAAGTGCTTCAGCATCACTATCGACACTCACGATGTCCGTGAGCGCCATCTTTTGTCTCACAAGGGCCTTTTAACTGCGCGACAGGCATAGTACTTCTGCCCCGTCCATGAATGCCATCATGCTATATGGACAACTCAGCCTATTGTTCAGCCTTTCTGTGGAGATTGTGCTGCCGTTTTCTTCCACGGGCATTCTTCTGCCTTTTGGATCCACCCACAAGACCTCAAGGCTTCCGCAATCGAACTTCCTCTAATGACAGATGAGAACATGGGATCACCTACAAATGCAAACAACTATACTCTCGATGGGGTTGTCGACATGCCGAATTCTAACATCTTTCTGGACATGGCCAAACACGATGCTATACCTTCTACACATATGACTTACCGTGGGTTGTCAGCTACTTTGATTGAACATCCTCGCATACCGACTATGTTTCTATTGGAGTTCATAACACTCGATGGCCTTCGGGCTTACCAGCCATGCTGTGAGAATATTGATCACCTTCGCATCTTCAGACCATTGCGCGCTATTGAACACGATAGCGATGCGGTTTTCGAGGCAGCTCGTGAATGGTCATGCATCATCCAAGCTCGCCAACACTTACCCAAGGATATCAGATAGGTACTGGCACTCATCTACAACTTTTCCTGCACAATGTTACAGCCCGAGCAAACTGAAGAATACATCTAGAAGATGCGGTCCTGGCTTATATATTGGTATCAAGTTGTCGACAAACTCTTCACAAAGTTTGGTGTCTTTGCCACGGCACCAGACCCAGATTGGCTCATGAGACCGAGACCAGCCAAGCAGATCGAAAGCACGGCAGAACACCCGCCATCCCCCATGTCCGATCTATTAAAGAACTCGAAAGTAGACGATACAAACCGTCTGGTCGCGCCAATACCCTCGAGTATACTTGACCGGTCTAGCCGTCCATTTGAGGCCATTGAGATCAATACCGATGGTCAAGCAGCCATTTTCGACCCAACTCCAGGTGGCCGAGTATTCACTTCCCAGGGACGTACTGGCAGTGCAAGTGCCAGTGGTGTTTTAAGGCCACGGTCCAGCTACAACCATACGGTTGGAGGGTCATCACCTCGCGATGTTACAGACACAACCTCTCCTCGGCACAATCCTCTAACTGGGCAATTTGTGCCTCTCGAGGACTTTTATGAGGAAGATTTGTTTGAATCTGCCAGCGACTCCTCTTGTTCGGTTTGCGAATCACTATTCGATTAAAAAGTCGAGAATGTATCATCGTAAGCACACTCTGACCCTCTGAAATTGGCATGACTGCGGGAAGTTCTGTCAGTGAGTAGTTTGAGGTATTTGAAGGCTTGAGGTTGGGAATTTGATATGCAAGCGTGAAGAATGAATAGCGACCAAATATACAGCAAGTTTTATTCAGGTTTCAAGGTTGCGTGCACGCTCATGCTCTGCCGCCTCCGTCTAGACCAAAACCACCCACCGAGGATTTCTCGGTATCCCGTATATACTCGTCTGAGCTGTTGTCTGTCTGCCTACATGCTTCGGCTTAACCAGAGTCTACTGCTGAAGCCTATATCGCTATAGTTTACTGTGCAGCAACTAGACTCATATAAATTCCCCACACAACACCAGCCAATGCACCTACGAGGTTGCGTCCCTCAACGGTCTTGATAGCAGCAAAGTTGACGATACTGACAGCAGGCCACAGTTTCCAGCCGGCGAATATAAGGGGAGCAAAATCGACCTTGGCGGCCTCCCAAACGGCTGTCCAATCAACGCGTCCAAAGTCCAGAGTGCCTGGCGAAGTCCAATACGTGATGGCCTTGGTGAAACTGGTGATGGCGGGAGCGGGTTGTATAGCTGAACGTAGGGCATGGGTGTACGTGCTAAAGAGCAGGGTATTCACAGCAGCACCAACAGACTGGTCGAGAAAGAACTTGATAAGGGTGTTCCGTATAGAAAGCTTGGGTTGAGTCTTTTTAGCATCCTTGGAGTCCTTAGCTTTAGGGACATTATCAGGATGAGCGGGAAATGTCGATTCAAGAAAATCTTGCCTGTGACGTGTCAGTCTGAGGGTTCCAAAGGGAAGAAAGGTCATACCAGTAGAAGTTGGGTGGTGTACAAATAACGTTGAAGAGGATGAATTGAAACACGGGAACCCAGTCTATCACAATATTGTTCTGAGATGAAGATAGTCAATAACAGCATTCGAACATCTCAAGGCGTATGTAAATACCAGATTTACCCCAGCTCTGTAGGCCGAGATGCCTTGAGCCAAGATATTGGCGATGCCGCCCAAAGCAGCACTCTGAATTGTGGCCATAACCACGGGAGGGTAGTCCATTTTTGTTATTATTGTACGAAAACTCAGGGGTTTGTGTGAATGGAAGAGAAGACGATGTTGAAGATTTGATAAGAATAGAGACGTGTTAAGTTGAGACAGTGGGATCGGCGCTAAGATAGGCGAGCCAAGATTTCTGAGGACACTCTACCCAAGTATTGAGAGTGCTGGGTTGTTTTCGGTCACTCAAGTTGGATTGTATACGTAACAAGAGCAGCTCGTGAAAGCGGTGTATTTTTCAATGAAACAAGAGAGACAGGGACATGAATGATTCATTCAAGAGATGTGTGGAGAGAGATGTAGTTTGATGTGAGCCATGTGTGATTGGTTAATATCAACTACACACTTACTTTACTAGACACGCATGTGCTGCAGGTGAGTAGTCATGGAGTGACTTTAGGCAAATATCATTGAAATCTATAGCTCGTGGTTGAATAAATTAAATCATTGACGTTTGTTATGCTTCGTCGTTCAGATCAAGCTGTTATCATACATCCCCAGTCATCCCTCATTACCGTCTCCGCCCCATTGTTCGTTGACTAATGTTTATATTTGCCAGATGTCTCTAAGCCCCTTTGAGTCCAATGCAGATATCCTAGGCACAACAAGTGATTCACTTGTGAGCTATCACTCATTATGCCCTGGTGAGAAGCCACATGAAGAAGAGCTGCACAAAGTAGGAGTAGATGAATAGAAATTTTGTGCGTTGGCTGCGTTTCGCCCGTGAGTCCGTCTGCATTGGCCCGCTAGAGCCGGCAGATGTTTCGGGCAGGAGGACGTACTTGAGTGATCGCATCTAAGCCAAGAGTTAGCAGGTGTATGTTTGCATTGCCAACTAATCATGCAACTTACCAAAAAGAGCGAGTTTGCAAGGTAGGTGTAGAAAAAGACCAACCAGCCAACCCAGCCACCGGTACCCTTGCCGCCGTTGAGGATCTCGGCAACGACAATAGTGACAATAATTCCGACAAACTTGTACCCAGAATAGGCAATCAAGTCAAGGAGTTGGGATTGGCTGGAGATGCTCAGAAGGTAGCATCCCAGCTTCAAGAAGAAGATCTCAACGATGACAACAATTAGACTAACTGTAGCTGTCTTTCCAAGAAGCTCTGGTTGGAATTGGTTGTTTAGACCAGCGATCAGCGTCGAGAGGAGAATGTATGTCACAAGTGCCATAACTGTACTACAATTAGCCAACTCGTTCAACTCTGACGGTTTCCAACCTTGCATTACACACCTGGAATGTACATATCGGGACTGTTGATGTCGTCTCGTGGGGGTAAATACCAGCCCTCTTGTCCACTCTGCCCAACAGCCTGCTTGCGAGACCAAGGCTTGTGCCTCCAGGGGAAAAGGACGAGGAAGAGTTTATTGACGACGTATGAGTTGGAGACATTGAAGTAATGCTTGAGGGCAGAGACATTGACGTAGCGACCAAACTATCGCGGCAGTTAGTACCGGGTGCCACAAAGACCACCGTGTTGCTGGTAGGACTCACGTTCTGCTCCATATATTCCTGTCCATGCTTAAAGGCCGTCTGTCCAAACTGCGCCGCCACCTGCGCTGTAGGGTCGTTCATGAAGTTGCCATACTGGCCAAAGACGTTGCCGCTGGTGCCTCCCTGCTGCTGATATGGATTTCCTCCCGCGTTGGCAGCGTAGCCTTGCTGTGATTGCGCGGAGCCTGGAGGGGGAGGCGGCGATCTTAATTGAGGGACGGTCGACACATGCTGAGGAACTG
>JABCJW010002046.1:0-12192 GCA_013184375.1 Fusarium newnesense | reverse complement strand
TAAGCTTATCATGTACGTTACTTCAAGATCCCTCTCGGCGGCATCCCAGATATCTTGCATGCCTCGCCGCCTAGAGAAGGGCTGCTTTGCCATCTCTATCCTTACATTCTGCTCAACGCTCTCGTCCTCAGCCTTATCCCAGTCAAGATAACTCATCATCTCCTCCTTAGTCCACTCTCTCATGTTAGTTCCGGCCCTACAACGCCTCCCCATTTGCTTATAGTCAAGGCACCAGTTATATTCCGCTTTGCTATAGCGTTGAGGCAACCCCATAGCCCTCCGATACTGCTGGTTAGTCTTGAGGCCCCCTTGAGGCAGTGTAGCATACCAAGCTTCTCGTGCTTCCTTATATCGTTGGAAAATAGCACGGGGGTCATCAGGTTGTAATACAGGCACACGTGGTGTAGTAATAGCTGCCGATTTAGCTGTTGGAGGAGATACCATATCGGTTGTTGTGTGTGTCGTCATATGCGTTGTTGTATAAGCTACAATCTCGGATATAACGGAGACTCCTGATGGGGATGATGGGGATAGCGAGCGGGTTACAGAGCGAGTAGCTGTATGTGTTACTGTGTGCGTTGTCGTGGTGATCGGAGGGGGGGGCTCCAATAGATCTTCGTATCGCAATGGGCACGCTTTCGATGTCATCTTATGGCCATAGTTATGGCATCTCGAACATTTTGGCAGTGCCCTTGGCTGTGATGCCTTTTCAATGGCTTCGAAGGCAGAAGGCTCACGCTGCGTGCTTGACGATGGCAGTGTCGAATTAGCTGCTAGGCGATCAAATAGCTTGCGAGGCTCGACAATACGCTGGGGGGTTCCTGAGCGTTGGAGGTGTTAATGTGAATGGAAATGGTATAGTTGAAGGGGCAGACCTTGCGCCAGTAGAGGCTGAAGGTTATGAGCGCAAGGTAGACTGAGAGTCTTTGCGAAGACCCCTGTACACGCGGGAATCTCCTTCAATAGCCGTGCCCGTTGACCATCAACCTTCCGCAGGGCTTCGTGTGAGATCCAGCCGCGGATATTGCCATATAACACCCCAGATATATCGAGAGGTGTGGTGATCTGCTGCTTGGCCTGGTTGGCCTTGAGCTCGGAAAGCTGATTCGATAGAACAAGCTTGATGATCCTCCAGGCCTCAAAGAGGTCAACTTGAGAGTGTTTCAAATGACTCTTAATGAGCTGATGAATGCCCTCGGCCCGAGAGGTAACAAATTGCTCGAAGTGAAGATGTTGGTGAACCCAAGCCTTGACGAATCTCTGCTTATGGAGATCTAGCCAGGTCTCCAAGATATAGCCTACTTCTTCAACGTGCATAGGAAGGTAATGCTTCTTCCACTTCTCAAGCCTCTCGTTGTATATATCTTCAGTTGGTGAGGCAACAATCTCATGCCATAGGTCATAGAATTGCTTCCACTCTTCTTGCCCCTTAGGGCTGCCCTTATGTCGAGTAAATATAGGCATACAATGTGTCAGGACGGCCTTATTAATATGCCATAGGCATAAGAGTAAGGCTGGCTCAGGGAAGCAAGAAGAAGAGGAAATGGCATTTATACAAGCAAGGCAGCGATCTGTGAGTATTACAGAAGGAATAGCTACCCCGTGAAGCTCATACATATGCCTCAACCGTTCAAGAGCCCAGATGAAGTCATTCTCTTCCTCGCCGCTAAGGAAGGCAAATGCAATACAGAAGGATCGTTGACAAGCATCAATACCAACTATATCAAGAAGGGGCATCTTGTACTTATTGGTCTTATACGTACAATCCAATAGAAGCACTTCGGGATATAATTTGAGGTATTCCAGTGACTGCGGATGTGCAAATAATACTGCTGTAACTCTGCCACCCTCGTCGAGGCGAATCTCGCTCCAGAAGCCCTCGCTATTGAGCTGATCAGCAAGGGCATGTATGTTGCTTTGACCCTTGGCAAGATCCCGCTTGCCTCGTGCAATGCAGTTATAGATATCTTGCTGTGTGGCAAGTGTATCTGAAGTCGTGCGCAAATAGGATCTGATCTCCTTAGGCGCAATACCGGTGTTGGCGAGCTGGTGGACTGTTGATTCATCTGAGCGTGACAATTGACGATGTACTGGATGTGCCACTTGGTGGAAACTTGGTTCATGATTGTGTTGATCGAAGCCAGGGCCGGGGCGATGCCTCAGGCTCCATTGAGTCCCGCATAGGCTCTCCTTTGCTATCACAGAGAAGAGGCATCCCGTACGACGTGATGCAGTCTTGCGTATCCGTTTCTTAGGGGATGTAGAAGGGGCACGCCCTCCTCCGCGGTCACATATAAAGGTAACCCTAACTCTCCCATTGGTAGTCTTACAAGACCTTTGGGAGATAAAGGCGTAGCCTCGTGGCGCTGCCCAAGCGTTAATTGCTCTTACTAGTTCCTCTCGTGAGCTAAATTCGCCTTCAGGAGGAAGAACATCCCTGGGGAAGCCATGAGAGTCACCAATTGGATCCATTATAGCAGAAGCAAGGCGCGGCAATAAGAATTAATACCGTAGAAGCGGTTGATTGCTAAATAAGGGGTTAATCTACGGTGTATGGCCGCTTTGCAATTAGGCCACATATGCCTCTTACATAACGGGATCTTATTTGTACGCTCGAGCGTACAGTATATCACGTGACCTTATTTGTACGCTCGAGCGTACATGTATGAGGGGCCTATTCATATCTTAATATTACCTAAGACTTAATCCTACAGTTAAATATATTATAATTAATACTTTACTTAAACTAATTATATTTAATAAACTTATAATAATAATAATAATTATAATAAAAGAGACATTATAAGAAACTAGTAAAGAAAAGAAATCCTATAAATTAAGACGGAGTGCCGGATAAGTTAGATTCTCTCTACCAACATCACTAACCTCATCATTTCCACTGTATGCATCCCTGTACGTGGCCCACACCACTGCCGCTTCCCCTCCAGCATCAAGATTTACGGCATTAACCAAACAAATACATCTAACGACAACCTCCTTGCCAATTTCAGCCAGGTATAATCTCGAGTGCATTTCAGCTGTTTCAAATCCCTGTTTCTATTCCACAAACTTCCAGCCACTGTCACAATCACAAACAATCACAAACACAGCCCATCCTGGCTGATCCTTGCTGACAGCTTATGTGCTTGTTCGAAAAGAGCCAGGCAGTTTCACGATACATCACATCACACCCCAGATACGGTCCGTGCACTCAGAGTTGAAGGTGTGCGGATGGACGACCGACTGTGAGCGGCTCTGTATTAGTACATGCTGATTTCTCTAATCTACCCTTAATTAACAATATCGGAGATGGAACCTCGGTCCCCGATGTCGATATACTGTGTTGGATCATCATGATGTGTTCTTGGGGCCAGATCAACGCTCCAACTGCAATCTCACTATAACCGTCAAGCATCAAATCACACGTATTGAGTCTGTTGGATCTCGTATGAATGAGCTGATATGTTTATTCGATGAGATTTTCCTTCATCAATTGTGAATAAAATCAACGGAGGCCAATGTCAAACAGACGATATTGAAATACCGAAGTTGTGAGGCTCGATAAGAATAACTGTTGTCAAGTTTGAAGTATGACGTCGCTGATGCCTAGGCCTCAGGGTCCAGGATCCGTAACACAGCCTTGACCTGTTATACCATTTTGGGCACGGTGCAGCGTAGCCGAGGTCTTCACTCAGTAAATGGCAGTGAAGATAAGCACCCCCAGCTGAGCAGAAACGGCTTCCCGGATCTTTTGGGTTTTCATTAGTTTGAAACAGAAAAATTAAATGCCCATGAAAGCGAATTGCAGTTTAGCTGATCCCTGTCTCCAAGAAGTTGGTGTATGATCTGCCAAGGGTAGCTTCGTTATTATAATCTGATCGCCTCGCCCAGTCGCTTGATAATCCTGAAGTTTCATCTAGAACGCTGGGTTTTAGCCAAGCCAGTCACCCAAGCCCACAGCCACGAATCCAGCGAGTCGCTGAGCCGATAACAATCCAAATCCGGATCATTGAATCCTCTCGTACGCACCTCCTCGCCCAAAGAAGATCATCAGAAAGTTCCAAGTTGCGGAACAGCAAAGCCCATAATACAAGAGCCATGGTCTTCACAGATGTCGCAGAAGACGCTGGCTACTTTAGGACGCCTTCTTTCTTTGAAAATAATGAGCTTGGAGTGGAGCAGTCTTGCTTTGACCTTACATGGCAAGATATATCAGATGGCCTACTTCCATGGTATTGGGTTGCTTCCTCTTCTGGATATCTCACCACGAACTCCACGGGCTTTCAAGGCTCGCATCCCTCAATGCCAGACTTCAAAGAGCTCAGGAATACTGAAATTCCTAACAACCTCTTGGACAAAACTGGCTTTGGTAGTGTACAACCATCATTCGCATCATACACAGTCCAGCAGTCTTCTGAATTCATTTATCCCATACAAGAGACTCCCACGGCCGAGAACATTACACCAAACTTTTAGCGAAAACCTCGACAGTCTAGGACGTCTAGATTCCTTGAACGCGTCAGATGTAAACCGCGCTCACACGGCGATGGAGCCGTACAAGAAGGAAACACGTGGGAGAAAGCCCAGACAAAGGCAGCCGCTTTGCGACACAAAGAGTCCACGAGAAAGGAGAACGCAGTTGAATAATGCTAAGAATAGACAGTATCTGAGCGCTTTGGAACGAAACCGACACGCTGCTGCCAAGTGTCGTGCTCGCAAGCAGGATCAAGAAAACGCTTTGGCCTCTGAGGTGGAAGTTTTTGGAAGGCCGGCATCAGCAACTCTCTTCTTGCTATAACGACCTCATTGAGCAAATTTACCACCTCAAGTCAGAGATTTTGAGACATGGCGACTGCGATTGCGCTCTCATTCAACAATATATTAGGAGTGAAGCACACAAATCAGTGGATATCCTGATGATAAATACGTCTTCTTCCAACGACACGAACACCAGTATCCCATAGGGTGATGGCATTGGTGGCCACGATAATTCACAAGGAGGGTTAATGGAGTTATATAGTCTAACCCAGGGCTATACCACCAGGTTCTCGGGCGCATCATGGCTTTGACACCATTCTTGTCCAAAACGCAAGGCAGGGTCTTGTGGTTGGTTGAACAGGGGACGCAGTATTTTCCTTGAGGAATCAAACTAAAGGGTGCATCTGTCGTCTTTGTCTGGGCAAGAAAAGCAGAAAAAGAAAAAACAGGTATTTGGAGCGTTGTACTTCATGTTACATATCTAGACTTAGTCCTGTTTTCGGAGACAAGAATAAGAAATCCTACAATATACGTGAAGTGGGGAAAGGCTGAAGGGGGGACTGTTTCACATGCCTGACGATTTGCAGTCTTTCTGGGTTTGGCTGGATGCAGGATTGTCCTTCCCCGCCAACCAAGCATCATAGCGTGTAGTTGCCCATCTAGTTTAACCCTACTGCAAAACTGCGTCACCCTATTCCCCGCATTCCGATCCAATGGCTACGCAATTCTGAAGGCTGAAGAAAGAGTAAAAGATAGTTTTTATCTTCAACATGTGTAACGGCAATGGCACATGTGAATTATGTCAATCGAACAACCCTTTGTGAGTCATGGGTGACATTGTAAGGGCTGAGGAGAACACGTTCCGAGGCCATGATTGGAGACCACGATCAGAGGCTTGTGATACAATGTCACCGTGACACCGTCATAAGAGCATTGGCAAAAGCCTCCTAAAGCGGAGAAAAGCGAGAGGATTCTAATGGCCGAGAGAACAAGACTAATAAATCGACGCTAAGTCACATATTTGGACTGATGTTATGCACCGCATGTGCTATAAGACACCATCACCTTCTACTGTACGAAGGACTACTTGTAATTTAGTAAATTACACACTTTCGTCCGTGCGCTGACCCCCTGTCTCGATTATCTTCATGAAATTACATGAGCCAACGGGTATTATATTTTCTTCTCCACTATGAACCTCCTTTCTTCTGCATAACCCTAACCCCAAGTTAAAGCTAGCTAACCCCAAATGCCGGGGTTGGGGAATTCTAAGCCAATCAGCGACTCGCCCCAACTCCAAGTGATACTACTCCAAAATGCCAGCCGCATAACCCACTTTATATGGGCGATTTAAGTCAAATCGCCCGCGAATAACACCTAGGGAGGGCATTTTCGAGGAAGAGGAGGCACTGGGTGTAGATGAGCGCCGCGAGGTTGGATGTGTATGACCTCGCTGAGAGGAAACCGGCGGAATTAGCCGTAAAACCGAGGATTCCACTGAAGTACACTAGCAAGGTTGAAGCTGGTCGCCCATTCATCACTTCCTCCGTGCTGAATGCCATCATAAGCCCAAACAGCCGCTCCAACACTTCGGTCAAGTCTGGATTTTCTTCACTCGAGTTAGCCGTTATATCGGCTCCATCCTGCTCCTCCTCTTCCTCCTCATAATCATCATCATCACTTCCATAATCCTCATCCTCATTTTCAGATTCGCCACTTCCTGAGTCACTCTCCATATCGTCATAATCATCGGTCATAGGCTTTTCGCTGTTCTATGTTCTTTCATTCCAGCTAGCGCGATAGCCGGTCACGCCATGCGCCCTGGCCGATTGCCAGAAACCCGGGGTTGTAGCGCCATGCTGAGCCCAAATATGGTGATTCCATATTGCTGCAATCGCATTGAGCTGTCATCTCTTGAACCGGATACCAACACTGCGCCGACAAATATTGGTAGGTAAGCAATAAGCGCGGAATACCGTAGGTACAAAGCGCTTAAGAAGCCGGATATACTTCGTTCTGCTAGCCGCCTTGCTGACGAAGGTAAACGGCCTAGCATAACATCCATGAGGCCGTACGCTACGTAGCCAGCAGAGAAGGCCTCTGCTTGTTGTCTGGGCTGTTTGCTCGCAGCGATCCATAACTCTATCCACAGCCACTAAAATAGCAGCAATCTTCCGCTCATCATCCGCAGAGCTGATCAAGTCTTCACCTAATAGAGTATGTGTAATACGACTTCTGGCTCCTCCACCTAACACTAGGCCCCTGCATGATGATGAAGCAGAGGGCACGATGGTCAGATTTTGCAGTAAGTCCCGGTCGAAGCTCTTGTATGTCTGCTCCCAGCCAGTTCGCTCTAGCCAGTGCCGAAGATCTGTGAATGTCGATGTAGGCATTTTTGCACTGGCATCTGACCCTCTATCCCTACCCACAGCCGTCTGACCCGCGCTTGAGCCTTGCTGCAGGCGTCGCTCGCGCTCAAACACGCCCTGTAAGTGATCATATGCATCTTTTCCGCCAATAGGGCGTGTCAGAACCCCGCGATATTCGACAATCCAGTAACGTCCTCCCGAAGGACTTTTAGTCCACACTTGCAGGAATACAGGTTCGTACATCGCCTTCCTTCGAACTCCTAGCTGGAGTCTTTGCTTCTCGTGCGCCAAAGTTATGTGACGAGACATGAGTTGGGAGCTGCCTGTACGTTCGGTATAGAACTTTCACGTAAACCCGTGGACGAGGTGTAAGTTCGGGTCTACGGCCGAGCCATCTTGTCGTATAGGGGCTTCAGATGGGCTCTGTAGTGGTGAAATTCGAGTCTTCAAGAGATCGGTTACCAGACATCGCTCTGCAGCAGCTATGTTATGCTTCTTTCGGAGATGCTCGCTGACTTGGGCAGGGCTAGGGGAAAGGGCAACGCGGCATGTGTCGTGAGAGCATATGAGCACTCGAGCATGAACGCCGATGAAGAGTTTCAGCTGCGAATGCACGGCATTATCGGGCATTGTGGCTTGATTGTCTCGTGGCCGGTTCCGTCACTAAGATAATACAGGCAAAAGAGGGAGGTGCACAGGCCGAAAAAAATGGTATTGGGTGCCATTACCAGTGGTAATTGGTACAGTAGGAATAGGAAACTCAAACAAAAATTGGACAATTAACAAGTCTCCCTCTCTTTCGGTCAAGACTTTGCAATAATGCGCTAGGCTCTATATGTACTAGTAACATTATGCTTCTGAAAATGGATGAATTTTGTCCGCGAAATTCACGATTGGCTAAATATGGGCCCCATATATCCCAAAACGGCAACATTTTGTCCGCTAAATTCTGATTGGCTGCAATACTCGAGGCTGACGACAAGGTCAACAACTTCCAAGACGAATATACCAACAACGAGCGAAGAAGACTTCTGAGAATATGAGTAAGGTGAGTTTTAAGGCCTTAGCGTATACTTTCATCTATTTATATTAAATTTTAAGTTACGTTCAGTGCCTAGTTTGAGTCGGTCAATATGGGTTAGTATACTACGACGAAGAGCTTTCAGACTCAGCCGTAGGTTGTTCAAGACCAAGCCATCTATCTAGCCAGGCAAGATACTCCATCTCCATCCACTTCGCCAACTCTCTCAATATCCCAACAACACGATATAACCCAACCAAGTCCCTCGTCCCACCCATGTTTATCTCCTCTGCAATCTCCTATAGACTAGTTAGTATTCCATCACATAACCAAGAACGTGTACTCACAATCGAACTGTCCTGATCGCAAGCAAACATGAGCTTCCACTCATGTTCCATGACTATTATCAGCGGCAATGTAATGATCTGCTCGTCACTCATTCGAAGAGCGGCCATCCGCTTATGCCACGCCGCAACCCAAAATGCCAGCTGAATCCTAGCCTCTTCAATATGCCCCGTCGCAAGCTTGGTCTCCATCGGCACCGCGATCGGATCGTTTCTAACAGGTCCGTATGTCGTCTGGTTGATGGTGCGCATATCATCCGGCAGAGCATCTATCACCTTGCTGATGTGAAGCGCTGTACTTGCCGAGGGGCGCACCGTAATGCCCCAGTCGATCATTTTGGATGACATGATGTTGTAACACGAATCCGTGCGCATCTCAGGGATGAATGGGGAGCTGATCCTTGCCTGCGTGAGAATCTCGCGGTTCACACACCCGAAATCCTTCAGTGCGAGCTTCATCAACGGTCCGTGGACATCGACATTCCAGGCCGACTCTGAAGCTCCAAGGTCCTTCCGAGATTTCGCAACTTGTTGGATCTCGCGAATTGCAGCAAATTCCTCTATATAAGACTGAGTTTTGTCCTCCGGATGACTAAAGAAATACCGCTCCCTGATGTCTTCATCGCTGGCATCCAGCTCTTTCAGGACTGCGTGGGGGATGAACTTATCGCCGTCTGCAATGTCGGAAATCTTCTTGTATGTCTTCTGCATGATTCCTCGAAAGAGCGACTTCTTGATGACAACGAAGTCGACGGGCTTTTTGAGAAGTTTTAGCGTAGATTGCTTGACGGGGCTGATTGATCGGGAACGATTGGATGCGGAAGACGATGAAGGCAAAGACGGAGGGTTTGAGAAAGGACGAGTCGGTATCGTCATTTGAAGCCTTCTTGCAGGACCGGTAGGAGTCTGTTCGTCGAACGGGGCGTCCTGGAAGTTTCCTTCAGGAGTGTCGTCTTGTCTCTGTCTTTTTGGCGATCGCCTTCTACTCCTTGCGGGTGTTTCTGATGATGGAGGAGTAGGCATGTCGCCCCAATTGAGAATTGGGCTTGATGGCGCGTCGCGTTTCTGGCCGCAGGACAGGGAAGTAGATTCAGCGATACAGGTGTTGAGCCAGCCGTCAATGTATTCTGACAGCTGTGTATTGTAGTCATTCATGGAGAGGGAATTGATACTGTGTGAGGATGTGGTTGGGTTAATATGCTGCAGAGGTTGTTGTTGTTGTTGATGAGATGACTGCATGACGTTGTGAGAGATTGGCTGATGGATGTTTTGAAAGAGATAAGATAACGGCGTTGACACAGAAACAGGCATAGAGTGGAGGCACTAGTCTTTGTATGGAAAGGCCGCAGATCCATTTCTAAAAATAAACTTCACCTTCAAAATCAACCGTCAAAAATGCATTTAGCAGACAAGTAATAGTAGGAGAATTATATCGTTTTAGCTGGGGATGCCTTTTTATTGTATGCGGCCTCGTTTTCAGTTTGCGAAAAGTTCCGTTTTTTTTTCGCTTTTTTGGGGCAATCTGGACGTCCAATTAGGTGGGGCTGGAATTTGCAGCGCTACTCATGTATGCACGGCAGGAACGGGGCCCGTTCTGAGTTCTAACCCAATCACATACACTAGAATTGACAAGGTTCGCGCCACCCCAGAACGGGGCCCGTTCTGATTTTTGACTCTCAACAGCAAACACAGAACGGGGCCCGTTCTGGCTTCAAGGGGTCCGTGCCACCCATGCCAAATCCACTGAATCCAGTGTCCCGCTTCTCCCTTTTACATTTCCCACCTGGCCCGTGATAACCCCATATAAACAACCCCATATGAACGACTCTATATGAACAACTAACCTAGACAATGACCGGAATCCATTAAGAAATCTCACTAAGTCTGGATCAACACTCTTGGCTAGAGAAGCTCCATCTTCACTTTAATTTACCAGAGCCGGCCATTATCTGCACGCTATGCGGCTACGCGCTTGCGGCTGACGATGACCGCGTCGGGAGGCACCTGGGCGAGAAACATCAAATCTCCAAAGCAGCTCGCCAGAAACTGAACACCTTGGTAAACTCACTCAAGCTCCCTAGCCCCGATAAACTTCCTAGGCGACAAGACGGCTCTGTGCCACATCCCCATCTGCGAATCCAAGATGGTAAGGCTTGCAGATACTGTGGTCTTCGTTCTATAAACTCAGAGGTCTTATCGAAGCATATCAGGGCACTGCACAAACCGGAACTTACTGCCACGAGGAGCGGAGGGAAACATTGGCTAAGAGATCATATCCATAATAATCTGTCTCTACAGAGCTGGACATTCAATGATGTCAAGAGAGCTTGGATCGTCACAGAACCCGTTCGTGTGGGAGCTGCTGAGAGCCGATCTGCTGATAGACCACTGCAGCCAGCGCCGGATTCCATACAGCATCTTGCCAATCAACTACTGGACGAAGAACGGAAGCACCTGGGTCTGCACTCTTCTGCCATCGAAGTACCTGCGGGAGGGGTCAATGCATCGTCACAGGCAATGCTGACAAACTGGATGCGCCGGACGGGTTGGGAGCGAATTTTTGAACGCGCCGACTGCCCGATACTCATATCCCTCTCGGCCTTGCCCAAGACGATACCGCTAGAGACTGTGAACTATCTGGGGATGCATAAAAGACAGAGGCTAAGCATCTCGGCTACAGATGAGTCCAGAATCTCATCCATCGTCGCTGCCCTAGACCGGCTACTCGACCAATGCGGTGAGACAGTGAGATTCACCGATGTGAGCGTTAGACGATGGCTACGCGGCCGCCTTCCGGACCGTCCTTACAAGGCACCATTCGAGCTCGTGTCTCAAGCTAAATCTGAACGGGTATACCGGAACGAGTTCAAGCGTTGTATCAGCTTTTGGCTTCGTGTCTGGAGGCTGCCACCCACCGTCTCTCGGTCTATTCTAGGACGCTCCTTATCAAAGCCCCAACAAATGATGCTAAAAGAACTCTGGCTTGACTCATGCTGGGACGAACCGAATGATGAAGTCGATGACATATATAACATAGCTGCGGATGTAGTGGAGGAAGACATAGACTCAGAGCTAGAAGATGGGGTTAGGATAGGGTTAGTATTAACTATCTAAGCTATCTTTGCCCTGGTGTTTTTCTTTAACTAAGATCTAGCTAATAAGAAAGAGTGGAGATTTTTCTAGGAAAAGATAATAAGGAAATAGGGATATAAATAAAAAATAAAAATAGAAAATAAAAAGATAAAAAGAGAGATAAAAGAGAGATAATAAGAGAGATAAAGAGAGGTAAAAAAGAGAGATAAGTAGGGAAAATAGGCTAAGATAAGAGATATAGCCTAAAAAGGTAATAAAAAGAGATATAGCTAAAATAAGCTAGAAAAGAGATATAGCTAGAGAAGCTAATAAAGAGGGAATAGCTAAAAAAGCCAATAGATAGAGATATAAGGCTAAAATAGCCTATAAGAGGTCTAAGAAGACCTTCTGGAGGTATTCCAGACTGACCTAGCTAGGCCTGCAGATATATATATATCAGTCATACGTTGAGGGTGCGGGTTGGGGCGGCGTCGTGTGTGTTGAACAATACACTGAGAAATTCCACAGTAAATCAACCACGTCGGTGCACGAAATAAAACGTGGATCAATCGATACCTTTCAGCGTAATTAAACTATTTAGAACATACCAGGGAATTTTACATACTGA
>JABCJW010002043.1:0-24050 GCA_013184375.1 Fusarium newnesense | reverse complement strand
GCTTTGAGAGAGACCATATCGTCGTTTAGCTCTGCGACAATGGGGACGCCGTTTCCCCAGTAGATATACCACTTTCCAGTCTCAGGGTCTTCAAAAGCGGCTGGGTCAATCGCCTGATTGCTGACAATCTCCTCATCAGAAGTGCCCTTGATCATGGGCTTATCCTGCGCCTTCCACGGCCCCTCAGGATGATTAGCCACCGCTGCACCAATACTCTTATGCCCATCGCTCACAGAGGGATTATTCCCACTATGGTAAAAGTAGTACTTGCCACCACGCGCGGCAAAAGCAGGAGCCCAGGCATTACCGGTAGCCCAAGGAACGTTGCCACTCGTACCATTAAGAGTAAGGAACGGTTTCTCGCTCTTTGTCCATGATACGAGATCTGGTGATTTCCACCAGTAGAAGACGTTGCCGCCCCAGCCTGGGAAACCGTCGGTGGTAGGGAAGATGTAGTATGTCTTGTCGACGATGGCGATGTTGGGGTCGGCCCAGAGACCGGGGAGGACGGGGCTGTCGCGTTTTGTGAGGGCTAGTGATGAAGCCTCTTTGAGTGTTAGGAAGGCGACGAGGAGATGGCTGGGGAATGATAGAAGACGCATGATGGGATATCTGAACACAGGTTCGTGAGGTCTGTTTCGCTGTTCATTCCATCGCGACGAATGGCGACTTACACGGTCTATATATCATCGCCAAGCGTCACCAATTCCTGGAACCATTCCTCTCTTACCAGTTCTCCGGCCCGTCACGGACCGAACATTCTTCTCCAAAATAAACCTTTCCTGTAATTCTATTCGTGCGCAAAGTCAAGATGGTTCCCCCGCATTGACTCTGGGGGATCGGCGTTGCGGGGTGATTAAGCGCTCGAGTCATTGGATAATTAGCTGGCACTCGTATGAACCTCCAATGCTACCTGCCGAGATCGTGGGGCGACTAAACCACGTTTTGGTCATGCGGTGGGACGATCCCTCGGTCTGGTTCCTGTTCATCCCTAGTGTTGAGAAGACTCCGGGGAAACTTTGGGGACCTGCAAGAGGACCGCCTATAGCATTGTCAATTTGGACTCATGGCGTCAGTATTCCAATGCAAGCGGCACTCCGTTGTATACTCGCTACGATTGACATATAGGTCTATACACTATCAAGATAGACGCTTACTTGCTGCAAATTCGTATGTTATTCGTGGCAGACAGCCATGCAGTATATATATAGAAATTGAAGTATTTACAGATGCAATTCATGTACAGACAATAGATTCCAGCTCATCGCCCCGACCATCTTCATTCCAGTTCTCTAGTAAGCAACAGGCCAGCCATTGTCATATCTGAGCAAGTTGATACCCAGAAGCGCCGTGCCAGCATTGTCATAATAATGATACACAAGAACATCCGCATCATTATCAGTGAAAACAGCATTATGTCCCGGTCCATGAATAGACCCATGACTCGCCATAATCTCCGTTCCTCCACCAGAAATCATCTGCTTGCCAGCCTTGTCAACATAAGGCCCAGTAATGCTGTTCGACCGTCCAACCATAACACGGTATGTGCTCGCAGCGCCCTGGCAGCACTTGTCGAACGACACCCAGAGGTAGTAAGTGCTTCCGCGCTTGGTGATGAAGGGTGCCTCGACGGCGCCTTCGACGGAGGCGTCGCGCTTGGCGAGGGAGTACATGCTTGTTCCGGTGCGCTTGCCGGTATTGGGGTCGAGCTGGATGAGCTTGATTCCGGACCAGAAGGAGCCGAATGAGAGCCACCATTTTCCGTCCGAGTCGACGAAGAGATTACCGTCGATGGCGTTGTAGTCGTTGTTGTTGTTGGATTCGATGACGAGGCCTTGGTTGGTCCATGAGCCGGATGCACCGGTCTTGCTGGTCGCGAGGAAAATGGCAGAGGTGCGCTGGCCGAAGGAAGAGGCGGAGTAGTACAGATAGTACTGGCCGTTATGGTATGAAATATCAGGGGCCCAGAGGTTCTTATCGCCCTTGGTATACTGCGTAGTCCAGGGAGCTCCGTTGGGGAAAACAGCACCTGCATCCTTCCAAGCAGTTCGATCAGAAGATGTCTTGAGCGAAACGTTATCTCCCGTATGAGCCAACAAGTATCCGCCGCTAGGAGTCTTAGCAACCGAAGGATCGTGAACACGAGTATCGCCGGTGACGGCACCAGGGTTAGGATAGGCAGCGTTCACGCCGCTGAGGGACGCGACGGCGACAAAGCCGCTGACTAGGAGCTTCCACATTGTCGATAGAGTTTTGGAGGTTTGTTGGCGATCATCGCGTTTGAAACAAAAGACATTGTGGTGATCTTATAGCTACGGCTTCCTCGGCATTCGGTCTAGGTAGGTCCTTAATAGTTTCAGCGGGTGCTGAAACAAGACGGACCTAAGCTTCGGGGAATGTTGTTCCATCGGTGTAAGCGCTCCACGGAAGAATTGTTCAGCGGAGCTTCTCGGTCCGGTCTGAATTGGGCACGCTCAGCCGGTAGTTGAACGGTCAAAGCGTGGGCTGATTGATGGTTCACCGCTGGTACATGACGTGAGAAAATACGCCTATTGTTACATCTTGTATTTTTAGGAGTGCTTTTGTATCGGTAAACTTAAAATTACCCATTTCTTGTATTTTAGGGATGTGATGCAGGGATGAATACGCGGATGACTCTGAGACTGCCAAGAATGGGATGAAACAGGGTAGGGGTGATTCCCCGAGATAATCTCTGTGTTGTTTATCGGAACCATTTGCCGCAATGAATTAGACGGCGATAACATTTTTATTGAGGACTTCCGATGAACACTGCGCTTAGCTACGTCGAATACCATCCTGCACAAGCGGCTTCATTGTCGAAAAAGCATATCGCGCAATCTTCCAGCTCCCGTCCTCCTTCTTTAGAATGAACAGCTCTTCGTTGGAATGAGGTTCTGAGGTTTGGGTCTGCAACATAGTCTTCGTGCCCTCTGCTGTTGTTCTTGCGAAAGCCCATTCCGGCGACATCAAGACAATCTCATCGATATCAAAGGTGATTGTTAGTTGGATGCTGTTAAAGATCCGCTCATAGGTCTCAGTGAGAGCTTGCGTTCCTGCGCTAGCGCTAAAGTGGGGAGGCATTATTACGCCATCGCTTGTATAGAGTGCGACTGTTTCTTCGACATTTCGCTCTTTTAGAGCTGCTCCGTAGTCATGTAGGACGGAAGTGATAGCTTCAATCTCGGATGAAGACACTGGGGATGTCAGCTTGCCTCGTTGTTGTCCATGTGCAGGGTAGGTAGCTCACTGTTGTCAGACGTTGATTCTGTTTATAGGTAACCTTGAGGCTTTGTGGTATGTAGAGAACGGGACTTCTATGTTAATAAGTGTATTTACCATAAGATAAGGGCTTTCAAAGAGGCTATCTGAGGCTTTATACATTTTTCAAGTGGACTTCTTATATGCCAGAAGTGGGGGCCTACGATCACTGTTAAGTCTCTTTAGTCAAGAATGGGGTAGTCACACCCTCACGAAAGATAAGAGATAAGAGGATGAAATGTATTTTAGGATCTAGCAATAGAAGAAATGCTATTCTGTGTTCTTCACCGTTGGTAATGTACAGCTGGTTAACATGTCCAGATAACTGATGGAAGACCGGCCCGACTGTCAAGCGGCGATTATTACCTGGTGCCTCAGGCACTAGCGCTTATGTGTGAAATCCGAAATTCACGCTGTTGCCTACTGAAAAGCATGAATCGTAACTTCAAAACAGTACAACAAAATGAGTTTATGCCATCTCTGCAGAGAAATACCATGGGAGAATCTACCCACAGCCCCACCAGAATCATGGCCGTCAAGCAGTGGATATCCATATCTCCAAGACTTTCACCACTGGCCCCAAGATAGCCGAGGCTATCTACATCATCAGAGCCTGGAAGCCTTACGAAACGCTGCAAACAACCAAGGCTGCGGCATATGCTCCTTGATTCTTACTCAGGTCGAACTATGCCAGTCCGAGCTTGAGAAGCTGAAGCCCCAGTGGGATGCGGGGACGATAAGGGAGTATGGTTGGCCGCTATGGGAAATGTGGATTGTTAAGAGGGGAGTAGGGTGGAATGGATTTTGGGTCATGAGTACGACAGATGACAAGAGTAAGCGAAATGTTCGGCTTGTGGCGGCCGTCGGGCTTTGTGTGGACGATGGTGAGTTTGGGTAAACCGCTTGAGCATGGCGATACTGATGTTGCTAGGTGATCCACTGGCTCAGATCATTCGAGGACGACCTATTGAGCAGTATGGCGGAACTGCCAAGGCTATATCAAGGGCTCATGACTGGGTAAACGAATGCAACGAGCATAGCAGATGCAGCCCTGGAGAAACACTACTGCCATGTCGAGTCGTTGACGTGGGCAATGATGTCAATAGCCCATATGCAAAGCTCAGGGAAACAAACGGAGAAGAACGCGGGAAATACATATCTCTCAGGTATCTGTCAATACTACATCCAAAGGGGACTCATGCTGACATTCGTTCTGTAGCTACTGCTGGGGCAAGGCACCGCAATTTACTACCACCAAAGCAACCCTCGAAGACCGCAAACGTCAAATCACCATCTCTGATCTATCGAAAACGCACCAAGATGTAATAAAGCTAGCACGTGAGCTCGGTGTGAGATATATATGGATAGACAGCATCTGCATCTGTCAAGGCGACTACGACGACTGGGAGCGAGAATCAGCAAAAATGCTCTCTATTTATGCAAACTCTTACCTAACAGTTGCTGCCTCGAAAGCAAAAGATCACTCTGAGGGCCTTTTCAGCGAGACAAGGGCAAGGGAATACAAGACGTTTGAGTATACATCTGGAGAGCTTCGTGGACACGCCATGGCGTTCAATCTTCCGCTCGACCAAGAAACTGGGGCCCGTTCTTATATAAGTTTACCGGATGAACCACTCTCTGACAGGGGCTGGGCTCTGCAAGAACGCGTGCTGTCGTGTCGAACGTTGCTTTATACAAAGCAGCAGATGTTCTTTGAGTGTAGTAAGAGATTTCGCGGTGAGGATGGTACGGTTCTCGATTGGAGATTTGAGAACGTGCATGATATGCCGTGCGGACGAGACGAAGGAAATGAGACGGAAGATAAAGAGGAGAAAGATGATCCTAAGGCGAGACTGTATCAGTCATGGTACAGTCTGCTCTGGCTCTACGGCCCTCGAAAACTGACGCAAGCCTCGGATAAACTGCCCGCCATCTCAGGCCTAGCGAGCATCTTTGCAAAACGTCTCAACGATGAGTATGTCGCTGGTCTCTGGCGATCAAGACTGCTGGAAGGACTACTCTGGCAGGGTCTGAATTGCAGACGTGTTGCAGAATGGAGAGCGCCAACTTGGTCTTGGGCATCCATGGATGGAATTCCAGGCACTGGCATCAGAGACGATTACGAGGAAATCGCCAAAGTGCTCGACGTGAAGATGGACCTGAAAGGGACAAATATTTACGGCGAGGTCACAAACGGGAGGATAACGATCCAGGCACCAATGGCGCGGTTGTATCTCGATGTCAAAGACTGGGATCCTACGAAACCGGGATATGCTTATGATAGTAACCCTCCGATCCGGACGGCGCATGACGAGACACTTTCGAGGTTTGACTTTGACTTCATGGCTGATGATGCGCCGCAGGAAGCGCTGAAGATAGTAAAGAGTCTAGAAGGCAAGGAGTTCTTTGCGCTCATCCTGCTCAAGACAAAGCGAAAGGATGAAGAAACGTATCGTGCACTTTTGGTTAAGAAGGTTGAGGGAGGCGAAGAGTATGAGAGGTTGGGGTTTGGGTTGATGGATGAGAAGGCTTTGGGACGTCAGCCGGAATCGCAGGATGAGTTTCCAATTATTACGCTCGTGTAATTTATCATGAGATACAACTATTGAAAACTGCCCTGACCAGTCAGATTGACGGTGGGTGGCATTCTAATTTTACAGCCAGCCACGTTGCCCGAGCTGAGACTGGCCATCGAATGGAAGCTATCACAGAAAGCCTCATTGTGCAGGGGTGTAATGCCAAGACTGCCACAGTCACCAATATTTGCTGTTTTCATGTCGTAACAGGCCGACGTTGAATCAAGTCAATTAATATTGTAAAGCCATGTAATTCTTTTCATCCAACAATCTATTGACGTTGATCCTTTAGGAAATGGCAAATGCACTTAACGGCCAGTCCTTTCCTTCGCTTTTGGTCTGATGCGCTGTAGGCTACCGAGTCACACGGGCTAATGCTAGCTGAAACCACCGTCCGTCTCGTTTAAGCTTAATCGGCACTACTGAAGGCTGGTTGAAGCGCAGTGATAGGTATGTTTTAAGAGCCCCTCCCCCATTGTGCGTGCACCCATCCATCCCTCGTTCCCTTTCTTCAATCGCATCTGCAACAGCGAAGAGGAAGATATGGCTTGTCTAAAAAGCGCGGCTCGTTTTGTTTTGGCCTTATGCCTGTCTAGGCATATCGGAAACGTCATTGCCGGTAAGTCAAACTGCATATTCTAGAGCGTCGTGCATGCCTGACCATATCCAGACTGTTCTGCTGAGGAAGTTTCGACAATTACCCATGCGACCCAAGTATCGAGCCTAGCAGCATCATGTCCAACGTACACCGGCGACCTTCATCTCATCAACGTTACAAAAACCATCAACATGACTGGCATCGAGACTATCATCGGCGATATCACGTACAACAACGACTTCCCCGACGAGTACGTCACGTTCTACAGCTCGACCCTCAAGAACGTCACCGGCGATCTCCTGATATACGGCGCCAGTGGAAAGGCTACAAAGACACCTGGAGACTTGAACATAACGCTCCCTGCTCTTCGAAGCATCAGTGGCCTGGCTGCTTACTGGGGATGGGGTGACGTATCGATCAATACGGATCCGAAGCTCAACATATCGTCAGGGTTCACGATCCGTTCTGGAGCAAGCCAACCTCGGGCGAGCAACTTGTACTTCAACGTTACTTCTGCTTGGAGGATTGAAGTTTCAGGTGTTGACTTTCAAGCCAACGGCGGAGCACTTTTAACCTCATCTGCACAGAGGGTTACAGGCGGAATCGGAATCCGGGGAAATAGTGGACTGGAGCGTGTCGTGTTGGACAATCTCGTGTTTGTCAACTACACTGTGAGCATCACAGGTAACCCTGATCTCGGCTATATCTCTTTGTCGCTCCCCGAAGTTGGTTTGCTTCGCGTCGCGGATAACGGGAGAGACACGCATCTATCCGTACCGAATCTCAAGAAGCTCGGAGGTCGTAGCGATCCTGGCACTCATACCAGCGGTGGGGACGCTGGGGGTATTTTCAGGGATCTTGTCAACGCCAGCCTACCGTTGTTGACGGAGGTTCACGGCGATGACGTCGATTGGTTCAAGGGAAAGCTCAACTTCACTTCCAACTTCTTCTCAGAGCTTAGCCTTCCGAGTCTCAAGACGGCAAACTGCACGCTTGGAATTGATGAGAACATTGCATTGAATAAATTTTCAGTGCCGAGGTTGAACTACGTGAAGGACCTGCAGATTCACAATAACCCTCGCCTTCTCAACTTTAAGGCCAATTTACTTAAGAAGGCTGATAACATCAACATGACCGGGCCGTTCACCAACGTTGAGTTTTTTGGTCTTGAGGTCATTACAGGAGATTTCTACTTGGCTGGCGACAATACCATGGATTGTTCTTGGTTTGATGAACACTTCCTCAATGAAGTTGTCCAGGGATCATACAAGTGCGTTGGCAACCATACCAAGCCTGCGACTGAACGCAAACCAAGCACACCGACCGACGAAGCAGATCTTGAAGACGAGGGTTCGAAGCAAGGAGGAAGCTCTCCTAGCGGAAGTGAAGAAAGTACAGGCTCTGGAAATACGGGTGGCCTCTCGACTGGTGCAAAGGCAGGTATTGGCGCGGGAGTTGGTGTAGCTGGTCTTATCCTTCTCGGTCTCGGTGCTGGGTGTTTGATTGGTAAGAAGCCGAAGGGGCCAAATGGTACAGTTGCTCATACTACCGACTCTGGGTACCGGAAAGCTGAGCTTAATGGAGAAGGTAAGCCGTCCAGTGGTGTGAAACAGGTGCATAGTGTAGAAGCTACGGAGATGCAAGACACGGGCAGGTCTGAGTTGCCGCTTAATCCAGCGAGAGCTGAATTGGTGGCATAACGCTCTCCGATCTTAATCTATGGTACCCCCGGGAAGACAGTCTTTTAGTATCCGGAGTCGCCCATGATCCACGTATAAAGTGGGTTAACAGTGACCTTGAAGATATGTATTTTATTATGGTATAACCTATTATAAGATAAAGAAATAAGAAACAATGAAAGAAAATTGTCTAGAAGATATATTCAAGGGGAAATTGTCTAGAAGATATATTCAAGGGGAGGCCATATTGAGAATAGAAGGGCAGGATGTTTCTGGGCTGCAATGGATGGGAGTTGCGTGAAATGCAAGAGTGCCGTTGATTTCGATTGGTGAGATGCGGAACTGCTCATGACGGACGTTTTCTGCAACAAAGTGGTCACCGTCAATAACCACCCACCGGAGATTCGGATGGTTATAGAGGTCTCGAAGGGCGATACCGCTGGACGGCTTCACTGTGTCGTTCATGACAACAGGCTTCCAACAATCCCAAGTGTAGCCATCGCCACCAACAATGGCCCATCCGACCGGCCCTGCTAAAGTAGCAGCAGTGATGCTTGCCTGAATCGCGCCTGTGGCTACAGGAGCAACAACGGTAGTGATGGCCCCCGCTGCGGCCCCTGCTACAGCACCAGCTTCGCCAGCTACTACGGCACCCGCGATAGCTGCCCCTCCGATATTACTTGCGGCCGCCGCTACGGTCGTTCCCGCAGCGGCTGTTGAGACTCCTGACAGTACTGCCGACGATGCACCGAAAACTAGGGCATCGATGGCCACAGTGCCGATAATGGCTGGCCCGGCAATTGTTCCTACCGCAAGGACCATGGTATACTGTGAGCTCAAGTGCAGTTACTCTCTAACTGGCGATGGACTGTTGATGTACGTATTAATTGACTTGGGAATTTGGAAGGAAGAAAATGAAGATTTCCTCTTCTACTTCTGTTTATCCTGCTTCTAATACCCATCTGATTTATGCCGTGATCCGTGGCGGCTCTTGGTTGGCCGGGAACTGTGCAACAACAGTAACATAACTCCAATCATCACAATGCAGAATGAGACGAGAGCGCCTTGTAATCGAATCTATTACCTCCTTTTGTCTTACATGCGTCTACCCCGCTTTGCAGAGCGTCCAGTTAAAAACGCGTCCAATCTCTTCCGAGGGTCCCATAGCATAATCCAAGGATGATTGCAATTCGCAGTGGTCTGGGTAGTCGCGGCTTGTTTGTTATCCAGGGAAGTGGAAGCTATACGGCGGCGTGACCAAAAATTGTATTTCGACGAATCATAATATCACTACTCTTATTTCAAGCGGCTAACCAATGACCTGCTCGTTAGCAGACGAGGGACTCACAGAGATCACACATTCATTACTATTTAACCTTTCCCTAACTCGCTGCTTTAAACATAGTGTCTCGTACAAATGAAAACTCAGCTATCGCAAGAAAGTACCCCGGTTGGACGTGAGTCGACCGAATCCCCATCGTCCCTATCAATAAGATACCTCGCATACTTGACAATCGGCTTCCCCTCCCCCGGTCGTTGATCCATAAACTCAAACAACCCCGTTGACGCCATCAACTCATGCAACTTCTTGAACCCATACGTTCGAACATCAAAGTCAGGATGCCATCTGTTTATGAGCATTCCAACAGGCGCAAGACCAGCCCAACCATCTTCGCCAGCTTTTGTCTCAACTGCTTCGCGAAGCCATTCTATGACTCGATCATCAACGGGTCGCTGCTCAGGTTGTAACTCGCCTGGTTCGGGTGATGATACTCGGAGTCTGGTTGGTGCGGGACCGTTTGCTTCGGAGTCAAGTCTTTTGCGTTTACCATTTGTTGTACTGTTCCATGCAGGAGCTGCGTCGTAGGGCTCGGCTTTGCTGTTTTGCGCACTGGATGGTCCTGCCGATGAATCACCGGTGAGCCTCTCCCGCGGTTCAGCCCGGTCCTTCTGGAAATCGATCCTTTCGGGAAGACGCGTGATTTGTCCACGGTTTGAGGGGCCCGGAGAGGTTTGCTCAGTATTTGATCCCTTGGCAGGAGTAGGTGAGTCCATCAAAAGACCTTTACCCTTTGAAAACGCCGAGATTGGAGCGTGGCCGCGTGGAGGTATCGCAGTTGATGGTCCAGCAACGCCAGCCTCAATCGCCGGAGTCCCAGATCTCGGCACAAGATTCTCAACGTAAATGAACTTATCACATGCCGTGACAAACGGCTTGGGCGTCTTACGCTCTCCACACCCATAAACCACCAATCCCGACTCACGAATCCTCGACGCCAGACGCGTAAAGTCACTGTCACTAGACACGATGCAGAAACCATCGAATTTCTCAGAGTACAGCAAATCCATGGCGTCGATAATCATCGCCGAGTCTGTGGCGTTCTTTCCATAGGTATATGCAAACTGTTGCATAGGATGGATGGAGTTTTGGAGGAGTTGGGGCTTCCATCCGTTCAAGCGGTTGCTGGTCCAGTCGCCGTAAGCGCGCTTGACGAAAGTGGTTCCGTATTTTGCGAACTCAGCTAGGACGAAAGCTATCATTGAAGCGCTTGCGTTATCGGCGTCGATGAGGACGGCCAGCTTGGCTGCTGGGGCGATGGACGCCATGCTTTGAAGCTGAGGGTCGTTCATTGGAGATTGTGGTGATAATCTAGACATGTCAGCGCTTGCTGTTTTAACCACATTTCTTTCTTGCGGCTCACTCGATCTAAATAGTGGTATTTGGATTTTTAATGTTTTTGTTCAGTCGAACTAGATACTGATACTCGCCATGTTCTTTTGTTGACCTGTCCAGAGTCTCTGTCTCTGTTCATGTAGGGTTCAAGCTGACTGAGACACGCCATCACAAAAGCGGGGTTGTTCTGGCCGACGCGTTGCTACAGTGCCCAATCACAGGCGAGCACCAGAAATGAGGAGGAACATTGGCATTTATCTCAACTTATTGATGAGTTATTAGACTGGACTCATTGAAATAGCCATTGGGCTCAGTTCACGGCTGTTCGATAGAGAAAGCGCTCACTCCTCCTCCTCTTCAGCAGCGACATACTCCTCAATCAATCTCGCCTCCCTCCGCTCTCTAATCTCACGAAGCGACGACTCAGCCGAAAGCCACCCAACGACCAACATGCTCTTCATAACCCACGACCTGCGAAACGTCTCGGCCGTATACCAATCCCGTTTTCTGCTTTGCAGGTCTGGCACCCAGGGAAAATTGGACGTGATATGCATCTGTAGCAAAGCTGGGTAGAGGTCCAGCTGAATCATGGCCTCTCTAGTCGCAACCTCGTACCATCGGTAGCTACCAAACGCGAAACCGAGAGACGATCCGATGAGGAACGGGAGGCCTGCTGTTCCCCAGATCATGCTGCCCGCCATGCCACTTGAGACGCCGACGACTGTGGCGGTTGTGAGGCCGGATACCAAGCTGCGCAGCATGCTGTGCCCGATGAGTTTGCGGACGGTTGATGAGATTTTGAGAAACTTACAATAATCCAGGGCCACTGTACAAGGAACAAACGGTCAGTTCAATGCAATGTTTTAGTGGCGTAGGACTTACCTGACTACTCCCCAGCCACTCAGCATGCTGATGAAGGGGAAGCCATCAAAGCGATCCGACATGTTTAAAAAATAAATCGAGAGTTTTTTCGAGAAGATACAGCGATTGAGGTGGCTGAACAAGCTAGAAAACTTGAGCTTTGAGATGAGCGAACAGCTGAGGATCTCAAGGGAGGATGATCAGAGAGGGGAACGCGATCCGTTGGCTGAAGCCACTCGGGGCTGATTATGTCACACCAAACTCTAAAATCAATAACGATATCTCGAAAAGGAATAGTTAAAACACATCTCTGTTGCGTTCTATCAAACACTGTATGTTGTAAGAGAGACTGTCGGCATTTATTTTATTGTTCTTTTGTGAAGAAATAATACCGAAGCAAGATTTTGAACGATAAGCCGATAAGATAAGCCAAGCCACGGATTGACAGAACAGCACGCTGAAGAACAACTAGTGCCATGCGTGTACAACACACATAATTATGAGTTACAGAATGATACACGATGTTCTAAATAATATTACCAAGTGTTATGCGCTGAAAATGTCGTTAAAGCGTACAGGAGCTTTTTCTACTCGATAAACCGTACATCATGACGATATCGTCAGCATGTTCAATTGACCTACGAATTAGTTTTGCGGTACATCTTGATCAACACCGATTGTATGTCTGGACTTGACATGAACAAAATCAAACGACAAGGAACGACAATAGAAAGAAATGCCCTATAAATAGTCACCCTCTGCCTGGTTTGGCAGTTCCATTTTCTCCTCACCAAGCTTTTCTTAGCTATCACACCAGTGCATATCCTCTCGCCACAAACAACCCTCTAAACTCTTTACCCCTTTATCTTACACATTTTCATAAATTTAAACGAACAGCAGCAAGATGCCTTTCGAGGAAGTTCAGCAGTGGGTGAAGAAGCGCGTTGACAAGAAGCCGGAACAAGACCAGCCGTCATCTGCCGATCCACCAGTTTACACGGCTAAGTCACCTGCCTCCATGGCTGGACCGCCTGCTTTTCTGGCACGCAGACGGACTGCCGATTTTTTCACCGAAGAGGGCCGGAAGAACTATGTGATGAAGCATCTCGGCCTTGACCCTCTGACAGTTGCAACATATGAGCATGCAATCCAAGACGGTAGCCACATGGTTGGTAAGCAAGGCTACGGCGAGTTGCGTGAGACGGCACAGTCCGAGCTAGATATCTGGGTATTCAGAGAGCGTGGTGAGGACCCTTACCGCGTCAAAAAAGTGCAGAAATTCGTCATGGTCCCGAGTGGATACCTGATCTACTTGGATGAGCTGACCAAGGCAAGAAGACGCGGCGAGATCGAGCGGGAGATTCTTGCGCTTCAGGAGAAGGCGCAGCAGAAGTTCTATCCGGGGCTTAACAGTATCATGCGATCAGAGTATAGACACAAGATCAGCAGACTCGAGAAGGAGCTGGTTGATATTCAAGCTATTGGAGGGCGCCGGTCTCTTAACAGCTGGTGATTATTGCGGAGTGGGGTTCTGGGGGTTCAACATGCTTTTTTTAGCTAGATCTACTGAGGGTAAGTACACGAAAGATCAGTAGATCGTAGCTTGGTTTGGATCGCAGTGTCTTTGCTGTTAGTGGGAATCAGGGCAGGTGAGTTTTTGTTTTTGAGAATTTATCAATAAATTGATCAGCAGTACATGTGGCGTTGGTAGTAAATTGATCTTGTGCATGGAATCTTTATTGAGTCGTGATATTATAATTGACCTTTTGCGGCTTTATTTCAAGCCAATACATTGCTCCGTTAAACTTAATGAAATGCTGAGGCTTAAAATACAAATTAGACAGTGCAGGGTATGTTTTTTAAAGGGGCCATCGTTTTAGAGGTCCCCTGGCTCAGGGTCAGGGGCGCTGTTGAGTTACGCGAGTCACAGAAAATCAGGTATCATCTAGGAGAACAACTATAGAGGATACAGTGATGTTATTTATAGATCGCTGACTTGCGTCGTTTGGATTTTCGTGCTAACTTCGAACGTGAAATTTTAAAATCGTATCTTTCTTTTGCGCCTCTAGAAACAACAGTCTAATCAGTGCTAGTACGGCCTTTCCTATCCTGATGCGTAACCGAAACCTGCGTCTGGATAACAATTCCTTGCTCTGCAGCTGAACTTCCTTGACTCTTCCAGATCGACCCATCACCGGTGCCTCCTCTTCCAACATCGTATGTTAACTCGACTTCATCATCATCACTACCAAAAGCATTCCCTTTCGCCCTGTTCACACTAAAGAGTTGGAAGTGTTTGGATCCGGATTTGGATAGGTCGGTCGGTCCTGATGGTGTACCGCGTGAAGTCGAATTGATACGCTTGATGCGGAACAGTGGTGCTAGCGTGGGGAGACAGGCGGAGATGACAGCGACGCAGGGCTCGAGGCTGGACCACGCGAATGAAGGGCCCATCCACCATGTGGCGTCGAGGTTCTGGAAGAAGCCCCAGAGGTAGTAGATTCGTGCGATGCTGGCAACGCAGACGCTACAAAAAGTCAGCAAAGATTGGGACCCAAGGGCCAGAATACTACTCACAAACTGCCGAGCAGCATAATGCAAATGATGGAAATCTTAGTCTTGTTGTTCATATGAAGTGTCCAAATTCTCGGTATCGGAACAGTCAAGATGATGATATCGTTCATCATGTTCATGATTCCAAGAACAAGGAAGAACAGTTTGACCTCGATGCATTTGCCTTTAGCGCCTAGGTATTGGTTCCAGAAGTGACTGATGGGGCGACAAGCAAACGGCATGGTGATCCAGAGAATGAATGGGTATACGGTTGTCAGGAAGGTCGCTATCCAGAACATTATTGTGTACAGGCGGTTTTTGTCGATGCCGAGGGGGAAGAGGCGGCGGTAGAGAAGGAGAATGCTGATTTTGACGGATGTTACGGCGAGGGCGTATATGAAGGGCTCGGCGTAGACGATCTGATCTTGGTGAGTATCGGAATGGGTGATTGATCGAGCGAGATCATGGATGTACCTTGAAGACATCGACGAGAGTAGTGAGCTTGATTGACCAAACATGAGTTCCAGAACCATGCTCTCCAGCTATTGCCCATTAGTACGAGGCCTCGAGAGTATCACGCCAGCCAACTCACCCAATATTGTCATAGCGACAGTAGCTGAAGCGCAAAGCTGTATCGCGTTAGTAAACGCCAAAAACTTCGTTGAAGCACTTACCAGACTGACCAACACGGCCCAATCATCCATCTCGATGTTTGCCGACTTCATGTTCCTTACGTAAAACCGCAGCGCGACAACTGTAACGGCAATGCCAAGAACAACACAAACGACAACATTGTAAGTAGTGATGACATTCTTCTCTAGATCCAGCCCTTTTGGTGGTGGACCAAAGATGGCCACGATGTTAGGGTCAACTTCCATATCTGCTGTTATCAGACTAGCTGCATGCAGAACACCGCAAACAAAAATGACAGTACAAGTTGTACCATGGGCTGTTGGTTAGTTAAATGGACTTCAACAAGCTTAGTCAAGTAATCACCATGGCGAGATACAGGGACAAGAAGGAGCTCAGCATTGTTTCTTTTTCCAGTGGCAATGCTTCCACTGCAAATCTCTAGCTTGTACGGGCTCGCTCTTGTTTTCGTCTATTGACGCGGAAATGAAGCAAACAGGCCATTTGTGAAAACTCGGTGCAGGCCTTGATGGGGCTGGAGTCCACTTCGATGCTACCTTTTGTCGGCTGCTATGGAGAACGAAGAATCCTTCCAGGGGCTTCTCATTTTCGTACCCACTCTCTGAAATACTCAAAGCATGCTTCCAACCCGATAATTCCTTTTGGACAGACTCTGCATCGCTATCCGGTCCAGATCTCGTTTGGTGCTGGGAGCAGCGATACGTATGTTGAGAAATGACTCTTATCAGAGCGGCAGATGAGCTGCCAAGACGAAACTTGCGGCTCTGAAGTGGCACCACCGGAACTAGATCCCTGTTCTCGCGACGTACTTCCGGTCGGATACGGATATTACGGGGATTTACAGCCGGACAAGAGCACGTTTCAGGGCTTGGTCCATGTTTATGCAGACAGGACCCGCTGGGATCCACGGAAATGCTTGTAATGTTTCATTGAAGGGTTCTTTTGGTCCGTGCTATCCGCGTTTAGAGGCTATCACGGTTTTAGCTTCTTAGATGGGTAAAGGAGTCGAGAACTAACGGCTCCGGCATGTGGGATTATGTCCGAGGATTCGTTTTTGGATCCCATGGAACAGGTCCACTTGGCCATATTCCACTTTGGATGCTGCTTTATGTTGCTCGAATATTGAAACATGATTCCTGGCCGCAGCTTCAAGGGCTAGGAATACGTGATTGGCCAATAAAACGTTTCTTTCGGTCCCTTTGATAGAAGGACATGATATTATTGGCCATTTGAACAGTCAAACCCACCAGGTCCTTCCCAGCTTGACCCAAAGGTAGGTCATGTCAATCTCTATCATAACACTTCCATCCTAAGCGAGCTGCCCGACAAAGCTTGACCCCCGTTCTAGCTTCGTCAACCAACACCGTCGATGGTCGATCCTCATACTCGGAACCAACAATGCAACCACCTCGGCAGCACGCCCTGAAACCAACATGGATAACACGAAGATTCAGTGCCCAAACAGTCCAACCCTCCGCGTGGCCACCTTCGCCTGGTAAAAAGCCCCTACTTATGTCCAAGTATTAGAAGTCAGCCCCCCTTCTCCAAAACACAAACAGAAAAAACAAACCATACCCACATTTTCCCATCCTTCATCATGGCTCCCGCTAAAACAGAAGTTCTGGTCGTAGACCAGCCGGGTCTCCACTCCAAGACCGTCGCTACCGAAGAGGTCACACCACTTCCTGACCTCGCTCCCCCTTTACTTCCTACTGAGAAGATTGGGCCCATGGGATGGATTCGAAGTCTTCTTCACTTTGAGCTTGGTGACAGTTATAATGCTGAGGAGATAACGTCTATTCTTAAGAGAGCTTATTCGGCTTTCAAGGAGCGTACGCCTATTGCGGGCTGCGAGGCTGTTCCTACTGCGGATTATCTTGAGACGGGGCTGCTGCAGCTTCGTCATTATGGTGATGAGATTGAACATGACTTTCTTGTCAAGGACCTTCGAGGCGAAGATTTTCCGAGTTTTGAGGAGTTGAAGCGTCGGGGTTATCCTACTTCTGTGCTGGACCCTGATGTTGTTTGTCAAAGGGGTCTAGGCGGAGAATGGCCTCGTGCTGGAGATAGATTGAACACCACGATGATGCAACTCAACTTTATCAAGGGAGGCTTGCTGCTTAATGTCTTGTTCCTCCACGCCTATATCGATGGAACTACGGCATACAAGTTCACCGAGATTTTTGCCGAAGAAGTCAGGAAAGCCCAAGGCCTACCTATCACCAACCCCGCCGAAATCCCCTGCGAAGACAGAGCAAAGTTGATGAAGCCATCTGATACCATCGTTGGCAAACCCGAGGATCATCCCGAGTACGTCGAAATTCCCTTCACACCTGAGGGTCCCCCACCGAAACTGGCTTCACCAATTCATCACGGTCATGTCTTTTACTTCTCCCCTGAGAAGATCCAAGAGCTCAAGGAAGCAGCTGCGCCTCGCAATGCTAAGCTTTTCAAGTCCGATGAAATTTCTTCTTACATCTCGACAACTGATGCTTTGACGGCTCTGGTCTGGCGATGCACTATGACGGCTCAGCATGGGAAGAAGGATGGTGAGGATAAACCAACTGGTCCGTCTATGGTTGGTCTGGCTCTTGATGCTCGTCGTCGTGCTGGGAAGCTTATTCACAAGCATACACTCGGAAACATTCTTGGCTTCGCACCAGCTGTCATGGACATTGAGAAGATTCTACAACATGAGGAGGTCAGCCTAGCAGATATCGCGCTTGTTGTGCGAGGTGCAGTGAACAAGTCAAAGGACACATACCTCGCTACCATCAGCTCGCTCGTGGATGGTCTTGGTAACGTGTCTCGATTGATACCTGCCATCTTCCTCGACATGCCAGGCAACCATGCCCTGGTTTCGTCCTGGAGAGAGTTTCCTTTCTATGATATCCAATGGGGTCCCGTCCTGGGCGATCGAATTAAAGCTATTCGACCGCCTTCAGTCGGAGTGACTCACTCCATGCATATTCTTCTGCCTGATCGTCCTGAGGCGGGTCCTGGAGTGGAGGTGTTTGTTGGTACGGAGAACAGTGCGATGGAGAGTTTGCTGGAGAACCCTCTTTGGAGGCAATATGCTCAAGGGCCAGAGAAGGCATGAAAGGGGAATAAAGTGAGGCGACGGAAGAGTATTGTGTATGCTGGAGTCGAAAGTCAATCGTGAATTAGGTACGATACAGGAATCAAATCAAGGACGAGACAATATCAATCAATTACACTTTGGTGCACTATCATCGCTATTTTCATGAGGAATATGATCGTGAGCACAGTATAAGCTTTTCTGCCTACCCTTCGTACCTTAAGAGCCAGTTGTGACTGTGAGGCGATATCTGTGACCAACCATGAGCCACTCTGTTAGCAAAACATGATAGGCGTCAACGCAAGAAGAAGTCAATATTCAACCTTGTCATCTGCTTTATGGAGGTTACTTGATCATTTCCTCTGAACTCGTGAGCCTCATATGTCCAACTAGTTCTATGCCAAAGCTCACAGAAGAGGATCTTTCAAGTGGTGATGTGCAAGTAACTAGCAACATGTTGAAGCAAGTCTTACATATCGATTGTGCCGAACTGGCAAGATATTACACACCATTATCCCTCACATCGCCTTGTACCGATCATTCACATACGACTCATGCGGAGTGAAGTTTGATGGCCACCAATAGGCTTCTTGAAAACAAACTTAAGCTCATCAACGCAATGTTTAGATATTCGTGAAGTTTTGAAAGCTAATCTTGGGAATCTATCTTAAAACTAAATCGTCCAATAATGGCAAAGGAAATAGAGTTTGTACCGCCCCTATCTCCGTATCATCTTGTGACTCGACTTATCAATCTGAGGCTGGCATCGTACACCTTGCCTCGATGCTAGGCCACACATTACACGACTGTTCGGAGCGCATGTTCTCAAATGGTTCCTTGCCATCCTGAGACTGTCGAATCGCGACGTTCACAGCTCGGAATTCACCCCCAGGAACCACGAACACACTGTGCCTAACCATTTCTTCAGTGCGTTGAAACAGCGTTCATCTTTCTATCAAGCCCTCCCTTCAGCTCATTCATGGCTTGTCATTCTTCCTGAACTGGGTAATGCAGCTCAATGATGTGCCAGTCAAAACACCCGGTATACTAAATAACCGGGATTTTGACTTTTGACATGTCCACTATCTGTTCGGGCTTGGACGATAGAGTTCAGTCACGGTCCCCAGTACCAACCTTAATACCCGTCAGCCTCACCTTATCCACGATGATAGTTTAAGCAAGACACAAATGTATGACTCCTTTCTCCTCCACGAGCTTCTGCAATCATTTAGGGCATAGGGCTCGGAGTGATCTTGTGTCCAAACTCTGATGGATTCTGTGTATAAATAACCGTCCTCTCTCCCTCATCTTGAATTCTGAACTTCCCCTTTTCATACTCTTCAGTTACCTGCTGCTCAAGTCTCAAGTCTTCTGTCCTCAGCTTTTGCTTACGTCAACGCTATCTTCTTTATGAGCTCACTCTTTATCAACGCCTCACACACCTACTCTCTTTCTTCAGCAAGTCATCAGACTTTGGCATACATGTCAGCGTAGCGCACAGATTTCTATTCATCAGCTCCTGTTGGCACCTCACACATCTACTCTCTTTCTTCAGCAAGTCAGCAGCGTCTGTCCTACACTGTCAGCGTAGTGCACATACTTCTCTTCATTTCTTCATCGTCACTGCTTGACAACATTTACCTGATATTTCGACATGCCAACAGCAGGCAAAGCTTTTGACTTTTGTCTTTTGCTTCACTTTTATCACACCGCTCTCTTGATCTCACCACACTCTTTATCTTCGACTTTCATCCCATCTTCTACTTCACATTTTCCAAGCGACATTTACCTTTCTAAAATGTCTGCTCTTACTTCTGAAGCGCTGCGTCAATTGGACCAGCTTAATAACCAAGGAGGATTGTCATCCCCTCCACCTTCACAAGACAACTGGGACACTGAGTCAGACTGCTCCTACTACTCACTTTCTGACTTGACCTTCGACAAGTGGTACCGTCAAATCCCAGCAAGCCAAGTCAGGGAACAGGCAAAGCAGATTCCAGCTAGCCCTGTGTCAAGTCAATCTATTTACCCGCGACGATTTTATAACAAGGAGGAGCTTGCTCTTCAGTCGTCGGGTCCCTGGAAAGAATACCCTTTCTGCTTGAACAAGGGTTACGTGTCTGGGTCACCTGGCCCAGTACGTATAATCACCAACTCTGCTGCGCCTGGGGAGTTTGACGTGGTCTACCACCCGGCAAGGAACGAGATGTCGGCTTGTCTGGCCAAGTACCGGCGAAAGGGGCATCAAAAGGGTGCTGTACCAAAGCCCCGCCCCTCGAGCGAGCCGAGCAGCAAGTCGACATCGAGTTCGGGTATTGGTAGCTCTTCACTGCAGTACAACCCGTATATCTCTGCTCATCTTGCGGAATATCAGCAGGGTATCACGGCTGCCTACTATGCTCAGCCTTTCCCAGTGGCTTATGCTCTACCTGTAACAGCGGCTACTTACGCGTATGTGGCTGTTCCTGTTTATGGCCAGTATTATTACTGAGTCAGGACATACTGCTACCAGCGCTGCGTCTCGTTTGCATTTGTCACAGGGCTTCTCGGCAACAAGTCCAGAGTCTGAGTCTGCTTTCCTCTCTTCATTCACATCTTCTCACTACATCATGGAACAAGCAGCGCCTTGCGATTCATCTTCACAGTCTGGATTGTCGCATTCTACTCAGCTCTACTTACAACGAGGTTTCGAGTTGATCTCAAACGAAATGACATTCATATACATTGTCTTATGTGGACACATGGCCACGTTACATCTATCCTCGAGGAAGCTGGCAGCATGTACCCTGCTTGATATCTTCTTGGAAATGAACAACCTCTCAACGACTTTATGGCTTACGACAGCGTTGGTACTTTGGAGCATATTTAATTATTTCTCACCAAGATTCAAGGTTATTTTGGCGTTCTCCAATTGAAGGCTTGTTTCTGTCGCGCACTTGTTCCCCATAGTGATCCAATCATGCGATGAAACTTGTGAACTACTTGATTCAGCTCTACCAGCCTAATTAATGTGAAGGTGTAAATTCTTCCAGCACTTCCCGCTCTCCTTTTTTTCGATAGTTGTGATATGTGTTATATACTCGTTGCCTCGCATCATCTCCGCGGATGTCCAATTTGCACTGCTGCTGATTCTTCGCCCCGCCTTGATCTGTAGCCGAGGATTTGGCGGACCTGTTGACGCGTGCGTTGTCCGAGCACCATGCTCAGCGGCAAGCAAAGATACCGGCTTCCTGCAGGCAAACATTTGCCAGCTCTCACGCAAATCAATTGAAGCCAGGGCCTCAAACTTGTGGGCCACCCACAACGAGGCCAAGCACAAGCCCAAGCCGGGCGATATATACAAAGGCGATGATAGGTACCACGTATCAACTCAGCCAAGGAGCTGCCCCTCCTTTGCCGCCCGCCGATGCGTGTGCCGCTCAATAAAAGGCTGTTGGGTGGAGATGGTGTGACCCACCTGACTGCTATGGCTGAGGCAGTGCTGGGTGGTTGGTCGACCGTATTTGTGAGGTTAACAGCAGGGCCATCGGTATATTAACCCACTTCAGTAAAATATCTATAGGTCTCAGCTATTCCTCCTCTGTCTTGACTTATCTCAAATTTTCATCATTTGACCCTACAGGGATCACCAGTTTAATAACCTGCTCCATACTTCTAAAGCTTTTCTTTAAACCCCCTCTCTCACATATACTATGTCAGGCGCTCAAACCTTCAATGCGGTCGAGGAATGCGCACGCTCGTTCATGTCCAGGTATGGGAGCCTTGAAAACCAATCGAGTCTTGCCGTCTACAATTGGCCATGGGGAGGGAGCAGGACCCTACCAGCATTTCGGTTACCTTCAGAGCCTGAGGATTGCTGTGATCTGTGTGAGGAATTACAAAAGCTGGCAGTGAGGGCGATGGGTCCAGATCTCAGATTCAACTCCGCTCAATCTCTTTTCCTCCCCAGTCGACAATATTTAGTGCTTAAGGTACATTTTCCCGGAGATAACCACAAAATAGTTGGCTTGGATCATAAGAAATACTTTTATATCTATTCTCGACCTGGTATGTTCTTTTCAAATAAGCCAAACGCTATACTAATGCTATGCATTTACTCAAGATACTTTGTGTCCTTGGTATCTTTTCAACCCATATCCGCTGCAAAACCTTGAATGGGCCGATGACCGATTGCGAGAGTGCATAACGGAGCACGACTGCTACAACACTGGAAAAGGCCCAACTCCTCTTCCAACAAGAGTGATCAGAGTCGGTAGCAGAGCTGACGATATCCGTCTACAGAAGGGGTATTTTAGCGATCGCTATATCTGTCTAAGTCACTGTTGGGGGTCCAAACAACCCCTAATCACGAACAAGCAAAACGTCGATGACCATTTTGGTTGTATTGCTTGGGAGGATATGCCTCTCCTATACCAAGACACTATACGTCTTGCTTGGCGATTGGGCATTGAGTTCGTGTGGATAGACTCACTCTGTATTATCCAGAATGACCCAGACGATTGGGCACGGGAAGCAGGACGTATGCAAGATGTTTATGGCAATGCCTGGCTCACTATTGCAGCCACCTCCAATGCAAACTGCTGTACTGGTATCTTGGATAACCCTGGTGACGAGGAAACCCGCGCTCGTTTTGCATCGTTCAAGAACTGTCTCGAATGGTCAGGAGTAACTCGCCGAAATCAACCGTTCAGCTGGCTTGCAGTCCCTGGAGATATCGATGAATGTGAAAAAGACAAACATGAGAAAGGCAATTGTCGGTGGCCTCTACTCACCAGGGGCTGGGTGCTCCAGGAGCGACTTCTACCTTCTCGAGTTCTATATTTTACAGCGGCCAAGTTTCTATGGTCATGCAGAAAATGCGAAATGAGTGAAGACACATCTAAACGCGGCTTTCATATGCCCTTACACTGGGGCAATGTGTACTTTGCGAGTTCGTTTGAGGATATGACGAAGAAGAAATCGGGCGAACATGCTGATTTTGCTGGTTATTCCTGGCTAAAGGTTGTTCGGGAATATTCCAAGCTTATCCTTACCAATCAAGAAGATCGACTTTCCGCCTTATCTGGGCTGGCACAGAAGGCCTCGTGGGGAATGCCGGATGGGGCCAAGTACCTCGCTGGACTATGGAGCTTCTGGCTTGTCCAGGGGCTCTCATGGCATATTGCCGACGGACGCCACAACACGAGCTGTAACACGCCAGAATCCATCCCTGAAAGATGTCCAAGACACCTGAGTCAGCATCAGAAAGGTACACCATCGTGGTCTTGGGCAGCATTAAGCGCGCCAGTAACATTTCCAAGTTTTTATGTCAGTGAAAGCCGCGGAGACGTCTTTCACGTGCAAGTTGGCGAAGCAGAATGTACTCCCATGAGTTACCATGATCTAACTGGCCGAGTGAGCAACGGCAGCATACATCTTCGCGGACCAATTTCGCCAATTAAAAACACTGATTATGCGATATTGAACAACAAGGACGCCTTTTCCATCCTCCCCAACGCAAGCGTTTACTTCGACTGTCCCTTGCACATGGACTTCAACTACTTGATAGATAATAAGGTCAAGCTTTTGTGTTTGTATTCGGAAATAAGTAACAGAACGGTTCCTGGGTTAGAGAACGAGCCAAAGGTATGTTTCACGGTTGGACTACTCCTTCAGCCTATAGCAGGAAGAGACTTTGAATATTATAGAGTTGGGTTAGTAACGGACTATCACCATGTGCAGGCCAAGGATAGCCATTCAGCTTTGTTTAAGAGCTTCTCAAAGGTAGAAGACTTAATAATAAGATAGTTTTAATTAATCTTTCTAACATTAAAAGAGTCTTAATACTCCTCCTTAGGCAAGAGAAGAAATGGCTAGCTAACTTTATATTTAAAATAACTAAATAATAAATTTATCTAAAATACTTAATCCTTATATATTTAATTTTATTTACTTTAATTCTTTAAAGTTTAATTCCCTTCCTTAAATAATATTAATTAATATATATATATATATATATATAACGTGGTTGATAAGCGCGTGCACCAAACAAGCGAGTGCACCACCACACTGTATAGCTAAAAATAGCCTACCCTATAACACTTAGCTATCTTAAATAAAA
>JABCJW010002042.1:0-32899 GCA_013184375.1 Fusarium newnesense | reverse complement strand
CGCTTGTGATGTACGTTATATGATGACAGGGAGGATTTGATAAGCCTACAGGTCTAGGGTATTTCTACTTCAGACTATAGTGACATATCCATGTCATTAAACCCCAATTTTGGTGAGGCTTGCGATGTGCATATGATTGAAGTCAAGATTACCTCATATATATGTAATCGTGAGATAACTTCATGTGGGAATGTGTCTTCTTCAGCGAATGCTCATGCTTGGGGTCTTGTATGCTTCCGTAACTCTACAACAGGATTTCACTAACACAATCAAGAGACTCCATATCTTTCAGGGTTTATGCATGATATTTAATCCGAGTAAATTACCCGAACATAGCCCTAATTACCCTACATGATAGCCTAACAACTAAGCCTCTCTTGCCGAGGGGTAAAGGGCCACTTAGCAACCCGATACTTCATGAATAAAAGCAGGAGAACAAGTCTACGCCTCAGAAAGAAAATATAGAATTATTATGTCAATTGGAAGTCCCTCATTCATCTGTGGAGTTAGCAAAATACCCCGGCTCTGACCGAAGACCGGTGATATTGCTTTTGATACCCCGCAAAGCCTTATCTGGAATCATGATTTGTGAGAATCATCAGGGGGCGTTCTTCTCTTCCTCCCAGCATCATAGCCAGTTTCACAGAATGTCGAGAGTCAAGCTCTAAAGATTCCGTGATCATAATCAATAAACAAGTCTGGGGTATTTGCTCTATATTACAATAGAGATTTTCAAGTCAATTCCAATACCACAGGAGCCAATACATTCGTAACCATAAGCCGTAAACCATCAACCATATCTTACCAGAAACTGGCTGAAACCGCATCATCAACATCATTGCAAATCAAACAAGCCTAACCGTATTGTACATATTTTAAAGAAAACCTAGCCCATGTGACCTCTGTGGCCTGCAGAAATCAGTTGAAATCCTGCTTGGCAAGCAATCGTCGTAACTGCTTTCTCTGCCGTCGTCGTCGGATATCATATTGAAGAGTTCGTTTGGCAGCTGTTGGCATGATTAGTATCGTTCTTCATTGTCCGATATTATGAGTTGCATACCCCAGTCCCTTGCCCTCAGCTTAGTCTTTGAATCAACCCATGGGTAGTGCACAGCCCGCTCAGGATATCTCTGGGCAATACCTAACGACTCCCCGGGCAGTAGATACATATTTCGTTCGCGCGACTTGATGCTGATTTGTCGAGGCTCGTCATCATCGTCATGGTCAAAGCATAGCCATCCATCGGCATCCCAGACTGGTATCTGATTGTTCATTCGGTAGTGCCAAGCTTGGAGGCCTTGGATTGTGCGTCGAGGAGAGTGACCAAACAGGGTAGCAAACTCTTTCACGATACATGACCATTTCATGTTTTTGTCGTGTCTGGCATAAATGATGAAGTCGCCCTCTTCTGTTGTGTACTTCTGATTGCCACGATACGTCAAGTTCGCATCGGGTGATAGGCTATGCTGGGAACTGGCAGTGGTTGGACTAAGACGGGATGTAGAATGTTTTTCTGCTGCATCGCATTGAGGGTTTTCGTGTATGATCTGTCGAGAATCACCGAAACCGAAAGGCAGAATACCGAGGCCAGTCACTGCCCTCTGCTGTGGAGGACTGCATGTAGTAATCGATTCATTGTCTGGCGGAGTCCAGCATGACCATAACAATCGAGGTGCAGGAGGAGTCTGTCGCCTCGCATCGGCAATTAACTGAGACGGGCTGGGAAGTAAGAAGTCGAGATATTGATCCCTCTTGAGCCCATTCAATGGTGCAGTAGCCTTGACTCCTCGGTCAAATGCCTCCAAGCTCGGTAGCTGTATCGAGGGACCCTCGCGAGACGGAGTGGCGAGGTATGGCATGCTTGCAAGACGGGGTGCATCCTGAGCGTCGATATCATCTTCTGTCGAAACTGTTAGTCGACGGGAGTCTTCGATCATGGACTGCTGTATGAGGTTTACCTTCAATCTTGACATCGGGGCTTCCTATGTCTGAGGTAGGTGGAGTATGTTGTTGAACACAAGGGTGAGAAGGGCCGGTTTCAGCATACCAATGTGCCCTCAAGCCTTGTACCGAGAAATTGGATCTCATATTCATCATGGTCGTTGAGTAATCGATCGATCGTGTCCAAGGGCGTAGATCGGGATATTATGAGACGAGGGAAATGAACTGGGAGAGAGCCGGAGAATCATAGATAATCCAATATAAATTAATATTGAAGGGATCCAAATAAACAAAGGGATTGTCAAGTTAAATGAGTTTTACAAAAATGAGACGCCAATGTCTCTTGTACTTGTATGAAACTGTTTGAATTCCCGGATTCATTGCCGCGGTTGGAGCACCGCCATCCTGATTTGCAAAGGGGTCGATAAGATAGAGACAAACCATGTTGTCATCAAAATAGTTTGACAAAGTCATTGTGTTTGTTGAAGCAGCCCTTTCGGCCGACAAGCGAACCCCATGCACAGTTCAATCAACCTAATGCGGCTTGAAGGACGGCTCAGGCAAAACCTCAATACAGCCATAATCTGGAGAAAACGCCCTGCAGGATGGGCGTGCAAGGGGCGTGAGGTCAGACCACAGAGGGGTACTGTGCTGATCAGGGTATGTATCGTGAGACAGGAGGACTGTTTATGACTGAAATCCGGAAATATCTAATTGGATCAAGGTGGGAAGCATTAATCATGACTTCTATTGCTTTTGATAGTGGCAACGAATGGAAGATCAACACATTTGTTGTGAATGGTAATCAGGGCTACTTGACTCTGTGTTGGTCTTGTTCTCCCACCATTCTTTGCCGTCCCTAGGCAGCCAATGGGACCAACGATGCTATCATCTATGGGATACCCACTGAAGCCACTCAGCAAAGCCTCACTTTTAACCTACCTATCAGCCACGCGGTTAACGTTAGAGCGTAGATCATCAAGGGACCTATGAAACATGATTAGGATATTCTTTAACATGCAGGCATGTAACAGCACTGACCTTCTTACCCCTGTTCAGCTGATTCTCTCTCCCTGTCCCTGTTTTTCATAACGTGTGTGTCGTAATATCCCAGCCGTCCATGACAAAAACAGGGCTTCGCCATCTGGCCTCCGAGACATCAGGAGAGTATGGAGAAACTGAGTCAAGATCGACGTTGCGGATTACCGCTAGTGACACGAGCCGGGTTTTCGGGTATGGGACCCGTCCCCCGGATTCCATCTGAAGGCGACAGGGGTTCGCGGTCACGGGGCAGATAAATGCAGTTGAATCCAACACAGGTAGCGATCTGCAGGAACTATTTCGCTTTGTCTACGGCTGAAGGACAATGCAGCCGATATCTGTCGGCGCAAGTAATCATAATATTGGTGAGATATGAAACACGGGAGAGGATGTTTTCCTCCGCACAACGGGATATCGGTGCGGCTCCGCAGTCAAACACCTGACCATCTTTATGATCATCAAAGGATGAAAGCAACGAAACAGGAGAGTCGATATCAGCTCTCTGCTTTCGGATGAGGATTGTTACGAGAATCTAGCTACAATCTGAGTATTAAAAGAATCAAAATTTAAGATTTAAGGTCTAATGGACCTTGACCCGATGGCGACAGATGCCATGCCCGGGAGAGACTGTCAGAACGGCGATCTCGCGTATCGTAGATGCAGCACATTGCCGCTCATGCGTGCGCACCAGCCTGCAAGATTGCGCCGCCATAGTCATGGCGCATCCATCCTGACCCGAAAGAACGGTTGGCAAAGGCTCAAACCCTGCCAAGACCCTGAAATGGTCTGCTCAAGTACCGTAACGCTCATGGGGACTGTGAGACTACAGATCGGCAATACTTTGATTGAATAGCAAATTGGCTGGTGGTAACGGTACCAGCAACTTCCCTCGGTACATTACGTTACATCACACATCACATTGCATTTGCAGTAGGTCTGCCGCACCCTTGATCCGACTGGAAGGAAATGATCTACTGACGACTGCCGATTGATAGAATCCAAGATCTCGATCGCGGCAATATGGGAATTCCCATCATAGCATGGACTTAAGCCGTTAGTATTGACTTTCGGGCCTTTTGAGTGGCAGCCTTCTTTTGTCTCAGCTCGAGCAGTCACTTGAGATGCATATTCTCTGTCATGATGCTAAGAATTAGCACTGCATGATGAGAAAGCATCAGAGGCAAGATCTACTATGTGCTTGGTTCTTAAGAGCCCCATCCCCTATGATACCTGGGTCCAGTACTTCATTGTTCACACAATTCGACCTTCTGTATCAAAATTCTCCGTCACTAGAATCTTTCTCACTCAAACTTAGTTCGCTGTCTCGGCCTTGAGCTCAGTATGGAAAGTACCTTCAACATGGAAGGCCAGTGCTTTGTTCCACTTGACCCAGGCTTTACCTTTGCCTCATCACCTGATGCCCCCCTCACCCCTACATCATCACCCCGATCAGAGTGGATGGAGTCTGGGCCTTTAGATTTCAACGATCTCTACAATAACGCATACTACTGGATCAATACGACATGTCCATCCTCCTCATTTATGCCAGACACTGTCGGTCTCGAAACCGGAGGCCTGCCGTATCAGCATGCTGTACATCCACGGTTCGCCGACATGGAGTATCAACATATGCCACATACAAACTCAGTCGACATCGCTCCAGTCAGCCCGATCAGTCCATTCACCATGCCCAGCACACCTGGAACAAGTGGCAATTACTTTGACGTCGGTGCGATGCCATCTCCTCAACCTCTGTCTCGTATTGGGAGCATCACATCCATGTCTTCATGGTCTTGTTCCAACGACAACTCATCTTCAAATGTCTCTGAGAGGCGGCTTTCAGATGTCTCAAACTGTCTTGGCCCGGACCCTTATGCTTCACCCCTGCGGAGCTCCAGGTCAATATGCGAGATGAAATCTCCACTGCAGATGCGCAATCTCGCAGAAGAAAACCCAGTGTCTCTTCAGCGGGAGGTTCCGAAACCAAGCCAGCAACCATTTAGAGCTGCTTTGCCTGTCGGAACAACAATTATCAAAAAGGCAACGGGCGCGTGCGATTACCCAGGATGCAATAAAGCATTTCGCCGTATCGAGCACCTGAAACGACATAAACAAGCGTACGTACACTACCAAAATTGAATTTGATGAGACTTATATCTGACAAAACATAGGAAACATGGCGAAGGAGAAAATAACTACGTCTGCGAGTTTTGCGGAAAGGATCAGTTCAATCGTTATGACAATCTGCAGACTCATCGAAGGCTGCATACGCGAAATAACAAACGCCATCGCAGCATCAAGTTTGTCCCTGCTGCGGTAGCCATCATCGAGGAAGAGGATCGTACCCGGAAGCGACGAGTGACGTTCAGGTCTTGGAGGTGAAAGTCTAAGCCTGGCGAGTTCGCGCATGGGGTTGGTCCATCTTCATGAGGTGATCTTTCAAGATTCAAAACAACTACGTATTGGAAATAGGAGATTTTACAGGTTTAAGAGAAGACATGGAAGTCACAAGGAAGAACAGGACGAAATTGTATATTAGTGACCCAAGCAACAAGTACTTGAGGGGTTTATCATTCTTGTATTAAGCATTAACATAGTTGTTATTGTACTTCAAATCTTACGTCATAATGATCATATACCCCAGCATCGAAGTGTATCTAGGTATTTTCTTGGTGTTTGCAGCAGATCACCTAATCCGGACATTTTGCTCCAAGACTTGCCCCGATGCCCTGGTCCTCGCTTAAACCAGGGGCCCTGTCTGCTGAAGGGGAGTGTCCCCCTGTCCCGGTAGATTTCCAAGCCTCATTGGAACCGAATTGGGACTTGTGCATATGTGAGGGAGCTACGCATGCTTAATTACTTTCCGAGGCTGTTGACTAGGTGAAACTAGTGTCCCGGCTAATTGCCCCGAGAAGCTGCTGAACTTGACAAGCCCCCCTGTCTCTGCTGACAGGCTATTACCAAGCACTAGATCGGCACAAAACTTGCAAGTAACCCCTCGATCTTTCAACCGCCCTGGCAACTCTACACGGAATACCGGATCCGATCGAGTACCCTGCGAGCTGAAGTTGATACAAGCCTATAAGAAACAAGAAGAAGGACGTCATTCGATTCCCCACTACCCTCCTCTCTGCCCTTTCTGATTCCCAAGATCGGTGCTACTGACCTTGCATTAGTGCCGAGACGGTGGTGTGCCACATTTTGGCTCGAGCCTCGTCTACGCAGGAGAAAGGGATGTCGTGTCAGCGGCCCATGACTCATCGGGCTAGAGCATCGCGGAAACCAAGAATCATCGAGGCAACTTCTTCACTCGGAGAAAACAGACGCGGAATCGAATAGCGTCCGATCACGCGTCGTCGATGGGTCGATCTCTAGCGGCCCTTCCCTAGTGGCAGTTGAGGTGACAGTTATCGGTAGTTAGGTTAGCTACGAGCTTGAAGCGGCACTTGATACTGACTGCTCTGTTCTCTTTGATAAATGGGATTAGTAAGTGAATGAATGAATTTCCGAGACATTTCTTATCGCACTGTTGTCTGAGGAGTCATTGGAATACCGCCAGTCTCATTACTCGCCATTTCCCTGGTACCATCAGATCGATCTGCGGCAGATGCAGATCACTTGTCCCTTCAGATCCCCACAACAACTAACTTCACGTTTGTCACACGCATGGTAAAAATGAACAGGGGCAGGGGGTGGCACAGTCCCCGATCTGTTCACCACTCCCGCCTGTAGATCCCTTCCGCATCAGTATTAACCTCAAATACTTGACAGAAGCTGGATTTCAGTCGAGGTCACTTGTTGGTTATTTCCCGACTTTCATTCCTTTGGAACCGGTAGTGTTTACGTCTTGGATCTCGATGTACTGTCGGGTATTTCACCCGGTGAAGACATACGGTCACACTTAATCTTGTTGCCATTGCAGTATATGTTGTTTGGAGATCGAAACGCTAGGCTTTCTTTTTCGCAGGGGTTTGCGGAAATAAAACCGTGGGGGGGGATACCTTGTTGGTCCTAACGTAGCTAGCATCGGTTGTCAGCCACAGTGTTATTTGGAGTTGAGATCAGCACAGATAAGTTAGCAGCTAGCATCCCACGACGTTCCCTCGCCCTACGCACTTTAAAAGCTATTCTTTGATCGACCACCAAGCTTTCACCCTTCTGTCACATCCTGGGCTTGCCTGCCTCTCAAACCATCTAGCGCCCGCTCCATCATGTCTTTTAATGCTTTCAACTCGTATCAGCTTGATACATCAGATATTCTAGATGCTCCAGATGGTCAGCCTTCAAATGACAACTACCAATTGAGTCCATTCAATACTTGCCAAGTCCCAGGCATGGCTCAGTATTGTATGGACTCGTATGAAGACCTACAAGAAGTCGAGGAGCCAAAGTCAAATACCAGGCCCAAGCTCGGATATAAACGAGCTTCATCAGCGTGCAGTAAGTAACCTTTCCTACGTCCAGCTTTCGGCTTCAAGTTGATCCATCTAACCTGTTTCTCAGAGCAATGCAGGCATCGAAAAATCAGATGCATCGCCTCTCCTTCTGACCCTCAAGCTCGTTGCATCAACTGCGTTCGCTTGAAGAAAGATTGCAGTTCTTACCTGACAGGCCAGTCATCTACCGATGGCTCTAGTCCCATTCGAGTAGCCAGGTTTTCACCTGGTCCAGAAGGAACCTTGGCCTCAAATAATCTAGCGCAGACTTCTGCCTCTATGGATCGATATCTAGACAGCGTAAAGTCATGTCTAGACTCATCCAAATTAAGGCCTACACCTCCATTAGTACCCTCCAGCACCGGGATACCATGGACAGACGGCTTTGCCCCTGACATGAGAGGTTTGTTCACTTCCCACGACACAGCTCTTCGACCCGATGTTTACTAACACCGGTGTTTAGTATCTACATTGGCAGATCAATCGCATCTCATCATGAGAAGCCAGAGTCTTCCCGGTTGGGGTGTTCGAGTCATGGGGCAAGATGTAAATGCAAACGCAGTTAGCTTCGACTCAACTCAGGGGGTGCAGCTCTCAGAAGTCCCTGATATGTCACAATTCTCAGCATTGGCGGATATGTCTAGCCCATCGGCTTCGTCGGTTTCAGAAACGGTAAATCCTCTCTCTCAACAGGATCTCGACTTCCAATGGGATTCAAACTCGTATGCACTACCGATGCGTTTCATGTCCGGGTTGTCTGATACCGCAAATATTGGTGATATGTTCATCGGCGGCGGAGAGCCTGTCTTTGATTTTCATTCTAGCTCGGCACCCAATACGAATCAGCCGCTTCCTCTTCAAGCCAACCCTACGGCTCAGGGTCGCAGTCAGTCGCTGCCCTATAACGGATATGCCGTTAATACATATTGGGAATGATGGTGGGAAATGCCCATGCTAAGAGCTAGGTCATTCAGTATAGGTAGCATTTCTAGTGGAGCTTGGAAGGTAGTCTTTTATGGCATGGCGTTTATTATAGCGTTTGAGAGGATGGAGTTGTTTAACTATTTGTAACGGTAAAGGTAGGGGGACGTATCATTGTCATATTGGCTCATGATGCTTAATTTAGAATGTATTATAAATTTTCTTTAACGGCATTCCTTTTTTGATATCCATGGAACCTTTTCTCTAGGTGATATTAACAGCTAGTCTAACCTTTTCATCATCTTCATTTACGTATTCTATCTCTTTCAAATAAAGGTTTGCAATATTACGTTACATAATACACCTTGTCACAAGAGCCAGCCTCTCTATCTTTGATTGAGGTAGTCCACTTAGACGACCGGCAACTCTGGTATACTGTGTTAGCGGGTCCAGTCGGAGAGAAAGAGGTGTTGGTGTTAGGGTCCTCGGATTCTTTGTTAACTAGAACAGGAATAGAAGGATTCTTGACATCAGTTCAGTGACGTAATATTGATTTGCTTTGAGACAGCAGGCAACCGGCAGATTTCGGAATCATGTCTTGCTTTGCTTTTTCTTTTCGGCACGGGATATAATGATATATGACTTTGGATGAATTGGGCAGTAGATTAATGTTTCTGTCCGGCGCCGATCTTTGTGGCTGTCGCGGAATGTGAGTCGAGTTACCCAGCGCCACCGAGAGTTTTGAAGGGGGTCGATCAATAGGGGGCGTGTTGTATCCGTATATCAACCTCCAGTCGACATGTCACATTTCCGTCTTCCCGGACGGCTTCTCATCACTACAGCTGGTTTAAAAAGCTCTGCACCATGAAGTCATCTCGACATTCAGACGACTCTGGTCCCTCAAACCATCAGAAGCTACCATCTATAGCAGAGATAATTCAACATCGTAGCTTGAGGACTCCACCAGCGTCTGCATCTCCTAATCCATCACCTATCAAGGCAAACGATGCTCCTCTGCCCCAGCCTGTTCATCCCGAGTTGAACCTAGCTCATCGTGTTCGTGATTCCTCAATGGAACTTTCACACCTTGGCGCACGCACTCTCATTTCCAATACAGCTGCACAAGCCAAACACCAACATGTTTTGGGCCGTTACCCTGATAACCAGACCTTCAAAGAGATGCTAGGTCAAGTAAGCCAGGCATGATACCACGACTGCCTACAACAGTGCTAATCCTGTATAGATCATGTCGCTTTCTCATACTATTTACAATTTCGCCCAGGTCAACCAGAGAATCGCCTTGAAACAGAAAAGCCGATATGTGAATCCAGCAAGGCTACCGCATGTGCAGGAGGTCAGCGATATGTTTAGATACCTGGAAATGGTCAAGCAATTATTACAGCAAGTCAATCCATCACCAACATCTCTAGGAGCTCATCCTCCTCAACAACACATGATCGGTATGCCTAATCCCATGGCGATACCGATGAATGCATCGAGAGGAGTTGCAAAGCCAGATCTGGTGAGTCGTCTTTCGATGGAGGTGAGGACATGTCTGACGGTCAACAGCCCGGGGCTCTTTCAACACGATGTGGCAATTGCAGTAGATTTATTGCTCGCCCATCGCGACAGCGATCGTATAGGGGTCAGGCGTATAGGGGGCAGGCCTTATGCCGAGATTGTAATTCTTATCAGACAAGGCAGGGAGCTAAGCGAAGCTCTAGATGTAATCGGCCACTCTGAAGATTTGGGTACTCAAGTCAGATGGCTAGGTTTTGAAGGGCCAGGAGTGAAAGGATATATGTAGATGGTATTCGCTTTTGTAGTAATGTCAGTTACTTGGATTTAATCAACAATTCTCTTTGAGCTGTCTTTCAGATAACGAGATCCTTCTTACTACTCAATGTACGCCGCGAGATGTAAGAAACAGCTGTCAGGTATATCCGAACAACTGAAAAATATCGCAGACACCTGATGGTGGGTGTGATCTTTTGCTTTCTACTACTCCCCCCAAGTTAGCAACATTCCTCAGCGTCCGTGCAGCTAATGGAATGGGTCTTGCAAGTCCCACATGACATCGGCACTCGTGACAAGTCTTCAATGTCGGCTGGGCAGGCTTATCGGCTTTTTCTCGGTGCCATGTATCACTTGTCCGTGATTAAATCACATGGGTTTAGAAATGCAACTTTGGCGTGCCTTTAAAGGTCTCTATATAAGTATCGTCATACAGTTGGTTCTCACGAATCAATACTACTTGGAGGAGGTTAATACTCCACTATAAGAGTTTAACCCACAAGACCTACTGATTTAGCCTGATGGGTTTGATTTTATCAAGGCAATGAATGGGCTGGCTTATCACGCAATTACAAGATACTAACGCAAGCTCTGATGATAACAAGTATATATTTTGTCTCGAGTAACGCAATTCTGTCTTTAGATTACTGGCTAATTGTGTAGTAGTACGGGCTGGAGTATCATACCCCAGCGTTTGGTCTTCTTTGAGCAAGCAGGCCCCGCGATATATCCATTTCCAATTTGGCCTCTCAAGTTCAGCTTGAGCGGCGGGTCAGGAGTTACACCAGCTGTCGTGGGGTTCAAAATCCATGTATGGAAAGAAACACGATGCGCCTCGATGATGGAAAAACGTAGTAAGCTCTCCTCGACCTCAGACGATTCTATGACTGTTTCTTCAACATCTGTCAACTCTTCTTCATCTTCAGTGACGGTCCCACTCTCGCTGCCGCTAGGCTCAGACCAGTATGAAGTGTAAGATGAAGGAGTTTCCAGATATCCAAAGGTGTTATGCTTCAGAGGGTCTGCATCGCTTTCACATGAGATACCCAGGCTGTGCTCCTGCGGAGGGGAAGTCCGAAAATAATCTTTTGGGGGAACCGGAGGAGGCTCAAGACTTCGAACGCTGTCAGTATCAGACTGATGCGTCTGCATGACAGCGGGCTTGGCTCGTTGAATTTGCTCCGGAGACAGGAAAGGTCGTTCATGTAGTTTAGGGGGAGGTCGAAGTATGCGACCTGAAGCGGCAGAAAAGGAGCGTAGCTGAGAAGCAGCTTCTATCTTTAGATTGCTCCTGGGGAAGGTCTCAGGTTCAGAATAGGCCGAAGAGATCGATACTGGTCTCGGATGCGAGGCTTGAAGCGAGACTTCGTGAACAGGGGTATAGTGAGGGTAACATTGCCTATGTTTTTCTCGGCTCTGGTACTTTTGGGCTTGTGATTTTGTCGTGGGCCAGCTATGGAATGCTTTGTGTGACTGAAAGAACATTGCCATATTTAGTTCTGAATCAAAACAATGGTTCTTTAAGGGTGATGTGCAGAATTATGCTTGGCTGAGCTTTGATGAATAAAGATGAATGAATATCAATGACTTCCTGGGCCTAAAGAGGGGATGATAAAGAGAGGTACAGCTTCTGTTTCAAAGAATGTCTTGCACGTTTGAGAAGCGACTGTGGTGCATTGCTAGATTGTGTTGCCACTGAAAGAAGACTTCAATATGTCGGAGGGAGTTCTGTCTTATAAAATGAGCCAAAATGTGAAAAGCCTTCGAGTATATGAAGTCGACCTGACCTCGCTTCTGCAAGCTATAATTTTCATCGACCGATTCGAGCTTCAATTACTTCCGCCTTCAGCTAGATTGCTCTAATGTGCGGCTGACCATATCTCCTACCAGCTAGGCCCGTATCGGCCTATCACCGATGCAAGGATACCGACTGGAATGCAAGACTACTTGTAGGGATGGCTGCTTTCTAGACCATATCTCAGCTGCCATTGGCTGACTATTAAATCTCGAACTCAGGTCCCGATATCGATCTTTATGCTTTCGTCTTGGATCCTCGATCTTATGCATACGCGAGACATTGATAGATTTATGAAGCCTTGTGGTGTCAGACACTCACAATGATCGCTGTCCCGTGTCTTGCCTATAATGGCGTCACTCGTACTATCCGTCCAACATGGAACCTGCTTTTGAGCCGGGAATAAATATTTTGGAGTGGCTGGATGAATGCGCTGCCGTTCATTATTACGCTCTGTCTGCTGTGAGAATCGGAGTCTTGAGTGATGTATCGAGGATGCTTTGATCTTCTCTACTATGCGTAATTCCTTACCAGGACGTGTTGGTTATGTTGAAGCACGAGAACCTGTTATGTCCAAGGTGTAAGTTCGACGATTGAGAGATGAAACATGGAGGCTAGGGAACTAGCATATCGTAGCCACTTGAAAATTCGACATTAATGACTTGCGGTGCCGAAACATCACCCCACAACTGAAGTCTAGAACTTGGGACCCATTTGGGGACAAACGTCACGATATAGCATGGTAAACCACCGCCTACCAAGCCAAGCGGCAGGCAGAAGGAAGTAATTTCAAGTCATGATAAATTTCAACAGGGTCAGATCATCTATAGGCAAATATTCCACTGTGCTAAAAGCTGGAAATACATAATATGAATCTCTTGACAAATATCGACAGTAATTAACTGGTAATCGTCGATCATTGATATCCCGTTTATGAAATCTACCCTGGACCTTCTAGGTCATAAACATCAGCTCGGTATATCATCCTGAACTTAGCTTGGATCAAAGAATCTGATAATTCATATCTATGATCGACCCAAATACCAGGGACAGAATAGCACAATGCAACATATGGCAAACATAGACTTCACAACTCGGCATGAAGTTCAGTGATATCATTTTCACTTGAGACGTGATATTTGTTCTTGCCTACGGGCAATCTTTGCGATAATAACCTTCACAAGGAGGCCTGACGCCAGTCAAGTTCAACGACCAGGCTAATCTACATAGGGCTTCTACATACGTCAATTCGTGACCAGAAGCGCTATATCGTTTGATGCAAGTGAACAACGTTGTTTCGAGATTGTAAAACTTGTAAGCATCTCACATTACCCTTCTCAATAACCTGATATTTCATATCAGGGTGACATCCGTTGATCGCCCAGACCTGAGATACACCTCTCCGGTGTTAGTGGGTAACAATGTACCAAGATAGACTGGCAAGTTAGATGATCAACCCGTGAAGGATGGACTTGAAGTGGACGGAGTTTTGGTGCATGTGGGCAGCTCATCTCGATTCACAGCTATGTCCGGGCCGCTTTGAGGTAGCATGAGAACCACCAAACAACTATCATAGAGTCAGGTCTGACTTCTCTTTTATTAACAGTACCAATGTTTATACTACGAGTAGTATAATTGCTATGAAATTCCTGATCCAACATCGCCAAATTCACGGCCCGAAAGGGCATGTCAGTTGTTGATGGAGCAATGTGGGAAAGTTCGAATCCAGAGAGCGAGTCTCGGCGTCACTGTTTGCCAACTCGATCCTACTACTCAACTCTAACCCTGTGAGAGGAAAAGGAGACTGCAAGGGACGCTGACACGGAATACCCATTCCTTACTCCCAATGCTAGCAAGTTGTTATTTGTTGTTCACGACGGACTGAAAACAACAAAGGGAGTGCTAGTACAAAGTTTATGGTATGTGAGGGGAATGACCACGACGGCTGAGACTGATTTTGAAGTCATAGCGAGAGGGAGACTGAGGCCGGAGATAAAGCATCCCGGCGTTGATGCGCAAATAGACACGGAAATGACTTCAACTTAAAAAGCGGCTAAGGCTGAAGTGGAAAGATCTTCGGCACTTACTATGCGGGGGAACTCGAGGGGCTTCCTAAGACACGGTTCCTGAATACAAAGTCTCACCAGTGAGCCGTGTTTCAGTCATGTGCCGTGTCTGAGGCAGAAGTAGGGCCGAATTTCTAGTTCGGAATAAATTCCTCGTATTTGATCACTCCTTACATTCTGGTTCCGTGACACAGGTACATGGTAGAGTCGTTTTAGTCGGATAGACGGGAGTAGGCTAGTAGCCAATAGTATGGGGCGAGTGAGATATCGGGTCCGAGTTCCGTACCTTATTCTGCCCTAGTATCAAAGCGTAAGTTGCTGGAAAGCAAAGACTGTTCACTCAATCAACCCATTTCACCCCCTTACGCGGCAGAGTTAGGTAGCCATATCAAAACAAGCAAATCGGATGCGGTTAGCTTACGAATATGTCTCGACGACTATCGTGTCCTAGTCATGTGTGTTGGCAGCCCAAAGTCTACCGTATGGCCAGCGATGAGCTACGTTGATGTCTCAACGACAAATGCTTGGCAGGACTATGCCGATTCCGAAGAGGATGGCCAACCACGGTGGGCATCGAAGCATTGCGTAAGGAGGCATTGAAAGGGTTCCTGCATATCAGTCTCCCTTGATCAATCCAAAATCCACCGTACTTCAGATATATAAAGACCGATGTAACACTCCAAACCAGAACTTCTTCTCATCATCAATCATCAGCATCTTTCAGCATTCGTTCAAGTTTGATTCTTTCATCACCCCACAAACCCACATAATCCTTCTTTAATATCTTCTGTCTTTGACAACCCAATCAATACCTTCAAGATGCAGTACATGACCATCATCGCTTTCCTCGCCGCAACCGTTGCCGCTGGCCCCACGATCAGGGCTTACCCTTCCATTGACCAGATCACGGTCGCCCAAGCCAACAATGCTTGTGGAAACAACATGCAGGTCACTTGCTGCAACAAGGTCACCAACGCCCCTGCCGGCAACGCTGTTGGCAACGGTGCTGGTATCCTTAACAACCTGAGCCTGTTTGACCAGTGCTCCAAGCTTGATGTTAATGTTCTGGCTATTGCTAATGGCCTCCTTAACAAGGAATGCCAGGCAAACGCCGCCTGTTGTCAAAACAGCGGCGGATCCGTATGTACCCCCTAATCCCCCTCTTAAAAACTGTCTTACTAACACCACGGATCTAGGCCACCGGTGGTCTTGTCAATGTCGCCCTTCCTTGCATTGCTCTGAGCAGCCTTCTCTAAGCGCTTCGGTCAACACACATGGCGTCAAGGCTTGGAATCCTTTGACATCTCTATCATGGTCCTTACATTTGGTTACGATCACGCCAATTTGGCGACTCCACAGTCTTTACCTTCGTGTTCTCGGGTGGCCGTCAATTTCCATCACCTGAGTTAGTGTGTTATTTGTCATTGTTTGTGGTGTACTTGGGGGTGAGAAAATGTGTTGTTGATGGTATGCATCGTACGACAGGCCTGGATGGTTTGTCAGGTATAATTCAATCATCGACAAGGGTCATAATTTAGAATTAGAACTCAATGATATCATTATGCGGCATTCAAAAATCACTGGCATTCGTGCTCCCCAGTTTCCTTGTTTTGTCAACCAAGTTGGACTCAATATCCATCCTCCGAAAATACAGATAGATTAGAGCTTACTCCCGCGTCCATCATGACCCTCTACGCATTTCTCAGAAGCTTCAAGATCAACAGATAAAGTTTGGGCTGATATCAAGCTGCTCAAACACTGTCTGGGTGAAAGCTCGTACGAAGCTTGCGCCTTGCCTTGCGTCGGCCTGTCCTTTACTTGAACGATGTTCACTGAAGCATATGGAGAGTAAAGAAAGAGGTCAGAGGTAATCTGCCAAATCAGAAATACAGGTTAAATTCATCTGCATATAATGGTTTTGTACCTTCAAGTGGGTGGTCGGTGTAGATAGCCTACGACTAACACTGTTGAGCATAATTGAGAAGTTCGCTCCCAAGTACAAAGAGGACAGGTTCCGAGACCCTGCGTACATCTGCAGGAGACATCCGAATATTCCACCCAAGATCGTACAGCATCTCCATTTCCATCGAGTTAATGTGCTCCAAATTGAAGTAGTGAATACCACTCTTGTGCAAAAACCTCACCCATCGAGCATTAGGCGGAGGATTATCGTACAGATGCTTGACAGCAATGATCATAGAGGTAAGGACTAAGCGATACGACGCGCTGGGAGTCGATCCAAAGGCCCCAGGATGCTGGAGCCGCCAACGACCAAGATATACCGCGGAGGCAATCATAACGACTCGGGGCAACTTGAATGCCAACACTAGAGTCCGAATGAAAGATGACAAGCTAGGTAGATTATTTTTGATCGAAAGTGTTCCACTGCAAGTACATGTCTCTGTGGAATATTTTGGATTTCGGTGCAGATACGGGACAGCGTCAGCAGCCATCGTGGTGATATAGTTCATGAAGTAAAGGTCGACGAAGGCATCTGTCAATGGCCGGGCCACACTCTGACATGGCGAAATTGTTGAGTACGACGACATGCCTGTTGAAATGATAGATGACTAATGCAATGGATTGTTTAGTGACGGATGCTTGAATCTGTGTGAATGTGAACAATGGGGCGTGAGTGTTGGGGCCAAGGGGTCGAACGGATTGCAAGCTTGAGGCATTGACATTAGCTTTGCTCGAGAATGAGGTGTGGTTCAACACACATACCGTTGGGTTTGGAAGGCTGATCAATTTTGGGTAATGGATTGACCTGTAAAGTGGAATTTGAGACGAGTTTGCAGCGCCATGGACAGAATTCAACAAAGGCAAGACTATTTGTATTGTTAAAAGCTGCAGTGGCTATTGTTATGCATCATTGTCATGACGTACGTTTCAGTGACGAGCCCAAAAGCAACTGAAATATAATCCAAAAGGTCTCTCATATTTTCAATGACATGGTACTAAAGGCGAATGCTTTGGGTTGTCTGAGGGCATCGGCTGTCCATCGATATTGAGAGCCTGACGATGGCTGTCGATGAGCATCATTTGATTCCTAGACCGTGTTGGATGCAGGGACCGACTAGCTGGAATCCCCGGATCGAGTATAGCTACATTCTATGCTTTGATTACTCCATACACTTGCTACAATGGGCAAGCGGCTTCCATGTGCCGAGAAATAGGGAGGGTCTGCCGTGTCTGACTTGGACCAAGAACTTGGATGCAATATTTAAAAACTGACTTGGGGTATCTAAGACACCCTTAAACGTTTTCTCGGTAGTCCCTTGAGGTCGGTCCGATTTCCTGCCGTGTTTCTCAATGTCGCTGATCACCATTGATGTCACTGTCACTAAATGCGTTTCCTCTTTCTCAAGCTTCAATATGCTACATGCCTATAGTTTTGAAGAGTTGGAATGTTTACAGTCTCTTGATTAGTGTGAATACCTGTAATTTGACAAACCAGCTTAGATAGACTCATTACTCCCTTGATCTGCGTTTTCTATTCATTGAGATCTACCGTTAGTTGCCTACAACTGGCGATATACGCTAATAAGATTCCCCTTACGGCTGACTATAAATTAGCAATTCAGGCTAGCACGATATTGTCACTGTTATTCGCATTGAGCTTATCCCTTCCTTTTGACAGAGATGAGAGATCGGCGTTTGGAATCATCCCTGATAGTAATTCATTCCACTAGACTTACAACGTGCGTCGTTTCTATTGGCGTAGCATTTGCGTGCCTGCATATACAACATCACCCACTTGAAGGTACCCATCTCCTCTAGATATAAAATCTCTAGGCCTTACCAAGAAGTTCTAAGTATTCTCCATCCTTTCCAAACACACTCTTTTACCACACTCCTTACAACGCACTCTTGCACTATCTTCAAAATGCAGTCATTCCTTACTCTTGTATTGCTTTTTGGCAGCACATTGGCAGCTCCTTTGAATGCTGACCAGAACGAACTCCTGAGCCCAGAGAAGCGTCAAGCCCTTCCCCCATCCGTCGCACACATCATTGACTTAGATGACGGTGAAGGGAATGGCATTTTCATCACCGATCCTTATGTCATCGAAACCACTGCTACCAGCACTACCGCTTTTGTCACCCCCACTGACTATCCATTGGAGCCTCTTGGATCCCCGGACGGCAATCAAGAGCCAGACCCCACCGGCCCGATTGGGGGGCTGGACAAGCGACAGCTTGAAACCCTTACAGGCCTTCTTGGAGGACTGAAGTCGGAAGGCCTGAACAAGCGGCAGCTTGAAGCTGTCACCGGCCTTCTTGGAGGACTGAAAGCCGTAGACATGAACAAGAGACAACTTGACGCCTTGACCGGTCTCCTTGGAGGATTGAAGTCCGAAGGCCTGAACAAGCGACAGCTTGAAGCCGTCACTGGACTTCTTGGTCCGCTCCTTGGTGGGCTAGGTGGTCTAGGTGGTGCACCACCTGCTGTGCCTCCACCCGTGCCCATTCCCGGAGCCACCACTACCGCTGATGCTACTACCACCACCACTAGTGCCATTCCCAGTGTAACCAACCTTGAGGACTTCCCCACGTTTGGTACTGCATGAGAAGGACGGGGGGGTAGAGCGTGGTGCTAGGCCCTTGGACTCAGTCGGGAGGTCGTAGCTGCGCATCATATATGGTCATGCTTGATGCCTTTGTCGCTGCCTTGTTATTCTTACGGGGGAGTCTCAAGGAGTTGAGTTTGGGTTGTCTTGATGGGAAGAATAGTGGCAATGTCTTGTATCTCTAAGAGAAGAACAATCATCCCCTTGGGCTCGTCAAATATAGTCGCTCTTGTGCTATTAGCTTTAAGTCTGAGCTGAAATTTTGATACGTTGTTCGCAAACCAAAACATGCACATCATAGTGGCCTTGGAGAGCATCATTATTATTGTACTGAATAGATGTTACTGTCTAAATTACACCAGTCATCAGCTTCATCTTCATTTCACGACACTACCTAACAGAACTGCTGAATAAATCCCTTCTCGGTGTTGAGCTTGGTCACAAAGCAAACACGATTCTGTTACCGTTTGAAATGAAAATGATACAATGCCGCATCTAGGAAAGGTCGCTCTACTGACGGACACACAATTATTTGTTCTTGTACCTCTTGCGTGAAGTTAAGTTCTCGAATTGCGAAATGAAGCTGAGCCTGTACGAAATACTGCTCCGAGATTACGTTCCAAAGTTTCTTTGTGGGCAAAACATTGTTAACATGTCACAAGTCACACATATAGGGGAAAAAAGGACATGCGAGATGCAACAACACTCCTTTTACTTTTGTCTGGAGTAGCTGGATGGCGACTTTGGCCAATCATAGATTGGGATGAGGCATTTACTTGGAGGTTCAGGGTAAGACATCACCACAATTGGCGACAGCACTGCATCGGAGGATTATTATGTGGCTTGCTAGTACAAAGAAGCCTCAGTGGTGCGCTGTAGACTGGGCTGTTCCATAGTTACTTAGGTAGCTATGGATATTTATGACTCCAGGGAATTGCTGCACTTGACCCCCGACAAAACCATGCCATTTCAGTTGCACGCGCGCTGTGTGTGTTGTATCGATGCTACCCCGAGAAGCTAGAGCCACTAAAAGCCACCCTGAATGTCACCCAAGACGGCGACTTAAAACGGGCCCCAACAACACAGGGCTGAAAAGCTCAAGTACTGAGTATTTTGCCCACGACATCCTTATCACCTCACCGGACCCGATATCCAAGAGGCTATCCGATTCATGGATTAAAAAGCTTGTTACCATTGCCCAGATCCTAAGCTTTACTCCAAATTCGCAGTCCTAGCTCCATCATGATTTTAGCCCACTCACCTCGCAGGGATATTATTAGCCCGCAACAACAACGAGAACATGGGGGCCAAAATGAACCATGATTTGCGGATTCGATGCGGTCAGCTTACAGATCGTAGCCTGTAATACCATTTTGAAACCAGGCTTAGCGAAAAGGATCGTCGTTATAAAGGCTCCAAGTTGCGTCCCCATTTAATCCTGCCTGACCGATCCGCTCCTTTTCCCTGTCTCTTGGTTCTTCCCTTTTCATTTATTGTTTCGTTAGCGGTTTTTGATCGTCTTGGGTTGCGCAATGAGTCAACAGCAGCATCTTCCGGATAGTGAAGGCCTGCAGGTCAACACGGACGCTGAACAAGCTGCTAAAGCTCCAGAGGTCGCACCCGGTTACGACAACGGCAGTTATTATATCCCTCCTGGGTATCATCACCCTCAGCAAGCGTCGTCGGATGGAGTGAGGATCCCGTTTGGGCTCGGAGTTTGGACTTTCGCTGCGCTCGTCGCTCTATGTACGGCTATCGTTGTCGGTGCGGGTGTAGGTGGAGGATTGGGCGCTGCTTTGGCAAGTAAATCGTAAGTTTAAAATCTAAATGTATTCAATTCTGCTTATTGACATGTCAGTAGTAGTGATTGCTCAGCGGACTCAGCATCTGGTACCGCTCCCACCGCGACAGCAGAACCAACTGCAACCTCAAGCCCAACGCCCGACAACAGCACATCAGTCAACGACACAGCTCCCTACGTACCGAGAGCTGCTGACACAGTTAGCCTGCTGGAGCTAAGCTGCCCCGATTCAAAGAAAGACGAGACACGGTACAAGACCAACAAAGGCTACGGGTTCAAATGGTGGTGCGGCGTCAACGCAGGACAAGGCACTCCAGCAGAGGGAGGTGGCATTGTCGCCGATTACGCGCCTATCTATGCGTATACGATTGAAGATTGTATGGAAGCTTGCGGAAACATGATCGATAAGGACGCCGAGACAGGCAACGGAGTGAAATGCGCGAGCATCGTCTTTTCGAAGCGCATGAAGGACGAGTTGGACAATTTGAATGCGAATTGCTGGTTGAAGAACAACACGAAGGCGCAGGTAGGCTTTTTGACCCAGTTTGATGATGATCTGATGCTAATTTGATGATAGGGAAGCAATTGGGGTTTCAAGGACGACTGGTACGCGTACGCGGAGCTAGACAACTGAACAAATCGGACTGGGGCGTTTGAGACTGGCAGGAACAACTAATGATTCGATTGATGCGCTCGAAAGTAGTTTAATTCTACAAATGATACCAATTCTGCCTCTGTCGGGGCTGAAGCTATTCCCAACTCACGACCCAACAACACGCGCACCCGCTGGAACCACTACAAACAGTCGAGATTTAAGGGGAAATGAGCCCCAGCCTTACGGTTACATCGGATTCCCGAACCAGAAAAGCCCTGCGCCTTTTTGGGCTGATCTTCAAACTGTGCCAAGTTTTTGACAGGTGTTGGCGACAGGGATTGTAAGCACAGCCCTCGCGCCAGGATCAGAAGGTTCAGTGACGATGTTCGGCAGTTGTTCACTCACAATTTGTCAGCGCAAATGCCTTTGTCTCGGATCTTTTCATCAACAGCTTCGCGATGAAAGGAGAGGATGTTCAATTCTTGTGCTGTACTGTACTGTAGTCTTAACTTTGCCCATGTTAAGGTTCCTGAGGCTGAACGGGCGGGAGGATCCACTATTCGGGCTGCCTCCACTTTCCGGGACGAGTCATCGCGTGACATCGGACCAACGCGTGCTTGTGTTGGGGGTCGCTTGGAAGCAGCAAAGCTTCAAGCGAAGAGGTAAGGCAAAGCGATGACAAATCGAGACTGTTAGATATGATCGGAAGCTAGGTGCAAGCATTAAACTTCACGGAGCTCAGATGCAAACGTCGTCTGATACTACGAGCTACATCGGTATAATGAGTGAATAAGCTCTCTTGAACATTGCCGGTGTTCCAGCTCGAGAGGTCAGTAAGTATTTAGTGGAAACGCTTACGGATAGGAGCGCATACTGAACTGTTGGCAGTAAGAGTGCATGGAAGGTCAGGTTCTGCTATTGTTTGATGATAGGGACGGAATGCATGTGGGTCAAAGATGAAACAAGATATTGTCTGCTCGTTGAGAAGAGGAAAGCTGTTTTTTCCTATGAGCACCAAGCGAGTAGCTATTTAGCGTTGACCGCATTGCTCCGATACAAGTCAGATACAGTCTAAATTAGTGAAAACAATGGCATGATGTCGTACCCCAACACTGTTGTAATATCAAGAAATGTATGTAAGATAAGTTAAGGCTTCATGAGAAGCTATTTCTGAGTAGTCTAGAACACCATCTTCCGTCACAGCCGTTGTAAGCTCGCGAGACAGACGACCCAAAGCAAACCTTAAAAGTCCCGTTGCTTTTACATATCAGGGCAGCCACAAACTTTGGCTCACTGGCGGTTTGAAAACAGATAACAGATGTCTCACGACACCCCGAAGTCGGTTTTTAATACGGTTCCAAAGCCATCCAGCAGGCTTTGACAAAGTTCTTAAAATCCATAATCAGGCGAACTTGGCATGAAAAGACTATCTACATCTGGCTCCCAGACCTGTGGTATGGATAAGGATTTAAAGGAGGCTTCAGCCCCAAGACAAAAGTAAAGAACGAAAGTTAATATGTATAGGCAATATAGCACTTACCCTCAATGGTGCCTAAGATATAGCTTTTAGCTGAAAAGCCAAAAGTCCTATGACTGTGTCCAAAGGTGTATAAAAGACGACTTGCTTGCTGACTCGCAGAAAAGGTCTTGGCTTTCATGAATCCAACTCAAGTTCCTCATCGCTACGACTGAGATCATATCTGACCCCTGAATACAATAGCAGCAAGGGCACCATTGTTGTTCAAACAGGTGGCGGGAAAGTATTGCAAACAAGAAGAAACCACAAAACTTCGACGAGCACAAAAGGAAACAGATTAGATCAGTGAGTCAGATCCTGTATTGACAGTGATTCAGCTCGACTGATGCTGCCGTTTCTTAGCTCCCAGCTGGCAGTGATTCACTGCTCCACCAGCCGATAAAGAGGCTTGATACTCCCCTTCTCTCTCTTCCGACGCTATCTACCAACCTACCTTCTGAATCTCTACATCATCACTCCGCTACTTGATTTCTGTGTGGTGATATAAGCTCTCAACTTACCGGCTCCCCATCGTGAGGCGCCTCAGCTAGTCCACCCAGATCTGCATCACGAGACAAAGCTATCTGTGCTGGTTTAAGCTCTCAGCCACGAGTCTCAACTGCAAGGACGCCTATCACAGGAAACACACGCTGTAGCAGCCACAAGCACTTCAACCCTTTTAGAAACACCGGAGCCAAGTACAGAAGACCAATAAAGAACGTTTCTGTTCACGCCACCTGATTAATTTCGTCAGCTCGCACCATGACCACATTTGACGCAGAGACCCTCGCGTTTCTTTCCTCCATCAAGGAGCCCGTACTCGAAGATGGAGCAATGCGTACAAGACTTCTCGACATGATTAACAATCTCGAAGCTCCCCATCCTTACAGGATCTTGCAATGGCTTCAGATAGCAGAGTTTCGTGCCTTTGCCTTTGATAATTTGCGGGTTGACTGTGTCAAAACCTGGGCTGGTTACAAAACTCAAGTCCACCCCTTGTGGATTTTCCTCCTCCTAGGCAAACACATCGCCACAATGCTTGGTCAAGAGATGTTTGAATTCACGGTCGGTGGTACCCGCTATCAGTGCCCTAGACCTGAAGAAGAGAAGATGGAACTGGAGTACAGGTATGAGGAATGGGCGTATGAGACGGGCGACACGTCGATCAACATGACATATGAGTATGAAGATCTGTTAAGCTAAGACGATGTTGCACTGTTTCTCTATTCGGAGTTGAAGGAACTGATAGCTGATGCTTGCATCGCGCGCCTTACCTCGACGATGTTACTCCTAGTTTCAAACAAATTTCTGAAAGTTCCAGGATAAATTAAAAATAAAACTTGAAGAAAGCAATTTTGAACTCTTCCCATTTTTTAGATGATAACGTCGGTTAAATAACGTGATAAGACTTGGACGATGTTCAGGTTAAAGATTATCGTGACATCACTTACAGTCAAATAACTAAGGTAGTTTCTCATCAGCCAGTACATATTCTTCATCATCGTAAAAGGATCATCACCAGGAGGTTTCTTTTTCTTATCTTCCCAAAATGGTGAAATGGAGCGACTAGGCAGATTAATGGACTATCCGTCCACAATCCAAGTCTAGACCCCAATCCTTCGGCAGCCGAGAAAACTCAACACAGCCCATAGCGACACGTACTCTGCACTTCAATTCAATTCAATACGCCAAGCAGGTCCTCAGCCTCATCATGCCATCACTTACACAAGTTCGCCCCTAAAGCAGAAGTCAGGTATCCCTGCAACGCCTCCAACCAACCAGATTGCCCGCCCCAGATGGCATCAGCTTAGTTCAACGCCACAGCCGCCAAGGCTTTTCCGATCGATGCAACACTAATTCCCATTTCGTACCGTATGCAGCGCTGTAGCACAGCCACAAACCTTCTACACAGTAACAATTGGCTGGTGATGCAGACCGTTTGGCATTCAGCTCCCGGGCACAGATATCGCATGGAAAAGCCGTTTAAGAGCATGATCTGCTTACATGAGATCCTGTTGACCCAGCGCCCCGGTTCTAAGGGTCTCGGCAAGTATATGTAAGAGAAATTGATGCAGGGGTACCGCTTGATTCTTCCCGCTGAGGAAAGTATTCTCGAAGATCGTTCTTGTGATGAGAAGAGGTATCAGCCTTATAAGATCTCGGTTGACCAATCGCCATTCATATGTTGATTGTAATAGGAAGAGCGGCCCATCTGTACCGAAACGGGTTGAGTCTGTCGGAGGCAGCAATATCTCTCTACTGTATCTCTTTGGAAGAGTTTACTTGAGTAAATTGGGGTAAGGGGATGGAAACTTTATGTGTGCTCGAAAGTTGTTAAAATGGAAGTCCATTTGATATATAAACTATGTCCTTTAGTCTTTGATGTATGTCGGTAAGCTAAAGACTCTAGTCAAGAGATTCAGCTTCGCAGTATCAAGCTTCCCTCACAGCAAAACAACGCGAAGAGCTCAGATCTAACACATCTTTCCATTAACGCCAATTTTATACCTTCCATCATGATATTTCCGGCCTTCGTTGCAAATCTGGAAGACATATACGCCAGCGGCTCTTCAAGTTCAGGGGGCCCCTACGAGATATCAGACCAAGTCGTTGAAATAGGGTTCCCTCAGATCATACAATTCACTTGGACCCCATCACCATCTACAATGGCTCTGTTCATCTCCGAACCAGGTTCCCATGCCATTTATGCAGTCTGTATGCCTCGCGGCTGGCAAGGGCCGACATATCTCTTCCCTGGGTCCAGTGTTGCCGGAGACCCCATATCGTCTAGCATCAGATCCGGCGACAGTTTCATCTTCCAACTCCCCGGAATACCCAGTTACAACACTCCTTCCAATCAAGTTATTATGACCTATCATAGGTCACGATCAAACCCTCGATACAGCTTTTCGATGAGGGTTGAACATGGTGGAAGTCGCAGAACAGAGTCCTTCGAGTGGCGTGTCTCAACAGAAGCTCGGAGCAGCGCCTACAGCCTGGTCTGGGAGCTTGTGTCGCTGGGCCGTACGAGCAAGTCAGGTTCACACCGGTCTAGAAGCACCGAAGTTGTTGCAATGGTGCACGAAGACAATCCTTCATCAGGATCAGTGTCCGCCCAAAGGTCAGGAGGGTTCCAATTTCTGGGCAGAGCCGCTACAAGTTCAATGGGATATCACTTGACTGTCATGGCTCTGATGAGTAGCATAGCAGTTTTGCAGGATACCAATCGGGGATAATACGAATAAGCTTAGCGAATTATTAGCATGATTAGTATAAATATTTCAGAATGGACATCACAGAGGATGAGTAGATTTAGCAGGCTAATTCAACTACTTCGCACCACGACTAGAATGATCTTGATGATGTAATTGCCATGAGATCCTTAAATTTATTTGCCTCCGCTCGTGAGACCTAAAACTGAAATTCAGGGTTTCTTTTCATCAAGGCCTTTTTCCTGTAGTAAATGTTGATGCATTGTGGCACCATATTTACATCGGGGGTAGATGGTTGGCTGTCGCTGAGGGCTGTGACTGAGTGCCGATGCTCACCCAAACAACTTGGTTACGTTAATCACTCCTCCGCCCGCACCAGTCTTCAGAAACGGCATCCCGCAGTTCATCGGCATCGACAGACGAGTGTTGGGTGTATGAAATAGGGAGCCAAGAAGCCCGCAGAATAGTCACTAGTTCAAATCACCGAAACCCTGTGGCTTAATCTTGCTGTCAAAATCTATGTGAACAACTGAAAGATATATGAAATGGTACTGATTCCTCTTCATTTTAGAGGTGACGTTTGAGACCTCCCAACTCTAATAAGAGTGGAAAGTAAACTAGAATTCCTCTTAACACTTCCTCACTAACGTCGCCAATGACTGGCACAGCTATAAATACGACTGATTTCCGCCATAAAGTCCACTACCACAACACTATCTCTTGTCCCAACTACTATAAAGGCCTACTCATTCGAAACTCAACATGTGCGTACAGAAAATCTTCTACTACTGGTGTAAATGTGGGCAGGAGGTGGATCGAGATTACCGTCATTGCCCATGTGATTTTGCGGGTACATCAAGATGTAAAGGCCGGAAAGATGAGAAAGTGAATTTTTGGTTTTCTTCAAAAGAGTGCAAGGAATGTGAAAGGAAGAGGCGAGAAAAAGAAGCAAAGGAGGCCAAGAAGTAGGAGGCCGCCGAGTCGTGGCTTGTCTGGACACCGACGAATCACTGCTCATTGATTCATAAGTCAATAGTTATTTCTGAGATGAGATAATAACAGTCAATATTCCGTGGTAGAATCTTATTAATGACCTTGTTGTTATCGTGAACATGTGACTAACACATCTATAAAACGGCTCCGCTCAAACGCTGCCACATAGAAGCAACCTTTCCCATATAAGCATAAACATACCCGAGAAATCGCGACCTAAAAGCCCTGTCATTGCACTCCCTTAATAATGTGCAAAAAGACACGTGTAATCCACCTTTGCAAATGTGGTCTTCAAGCCTCGTTTGAGCCCGTGGTGGAAACCTCCTGTGCTCTACGAGATGTCCTCAAATGTAGGCCAGCGGTTGAACAAATAGAGAGGCCCAGCTCTGGGGAATCCGCAACCTGTAAGGAAAAGCGGGAAAAGAAGGAAAAGGAAAAATGAGGAAATGTTTCTGAGAGCAACTGGTCCATTCTTGTTGATATATAGAGGAGGGACAGGTGCCTTCTTTAGAAAGTACAGACGTCGATGTAACAAGATAATACACAATAGCCCTCTCTCTATTTCATGTTTCGATATGTAATGAGGCGCCCATTGTCCATCGGTGAAAATGCGATCTCATAGCTTCGTTTGAGAAGATCGTTGTAATACCCTCGACAATCACTACCAAGAAGCTTGAAAAGCCTCTGAGACAAGCTTACACATCTTGTATGTCATTTTGACTGTTGGAAGCTTATCAGTAGTCACCCAGTGGCCTTCAGAATACTCATCTGGGTTGACCACAAAGTCGTACACAGCTTCGTGCACTTGAACCACGTAGGTCAGTTGCAGAGAAGTGCTTCGTATTTTCTGAACAAGAGATCCTTCCCTGCTTGTTTTGTCGGCTATGGATATGAAAGGCACCAGCGGGCTCAGAACATTGGTAATAGTGAGGCATGACTCTTTTGCGACTTCTCTCACGAGTGCATCGCGTATCGATACGTCTGTATCATCGACTGTTCCTCCTGGTATCTGCAAAAGATTGGGATAGTAGGCCTCTCGATCGGATCGTTTAAGTAGCAAGATCAATCTTGTGCCATGATGATCAGTGTAGGCCACAGCACCAACGGTAATCTTGTCTATTGGTGTTGATAAGGATTGCTCGGCCCAGGTTAGAACATCAGCTTTGGGTATATCTAAAAAGTCCATAATTTCCATCTCAGTATTGAGCTTGATCGTTTCTGTGTGACGTAGAAATACGGGTGCCTTATCGGTAATGCGTTGTATATTGCACTCTTGGGCTTTTGAGCTGTTCTGTGAAGATGAAGAAATAAGAGAAGGGGGAGAAACCACTAGGCTACACAGGAGAGTAAGATGTCACTCAAATACCGGAACAAGCTGCCAGTCGTGCTTTCCAAGATCTTTTATAATTTATTGACGGCTGCTGAGAGTTAGTAGAACTGTTTTATCACAATTTAAGTCTTCTTGTTTCAAAAGTCTAAAGCCTATAGAAGCAAAGCAAGCCATCCAGCTACGGGGATATAATAAGACTTAGGACCTCTATCCTAGGTAATAAAAAGCCTTAGGTAAATTTAGTATAATTTAATATATATTTAGAGGATCTTAGATTAAATACTTTTAGCACCTTCATCTAATATCAGAAGTCCTCTTACACCCCGGGGCCAGCATAAGTTCCGCTACTGGATAAGCCTTGAAAAGGAAAGTTTAGTGATTTTGGACCCACAATGCAATGAAATAACCAAGTTGTATTGAAAGCTTGTAGCCATGTTGGTTATGATGAGACCGCTGGGATCTGCCGTCATAGATACATCAGGATACCGGCGCACAGAAAGCCGGTCTTGGAAATTCTCTACCACTCCGTAGCGTCGTGTAGTATAGAATGATTTCAGAGAACAAACTCCTGGAGTGAACCAGAAGCAACCCCCTTATATTGCTTCTTCCCTACCAAACCACCCGAGACCCTTCCTGCGAATTGGCCAACAGTCAGACTCTCGCTTGCAGGAAACCAGAATGTTGTCTGCGAAAAGTCGAGGGTAAATCGCCAGTGTTGACCTCTCTTAGGAGATACCAAGTCGATGAGATACCCAGTATGGCGTGACTCGGGCAACGGAGCTTTCGTTCCAGCAGCGGAGGACAAATGTAGTGGCCCGGTGTTGGTTAGTCTTATGGTGCCCCAGTCCTCTGAGCGTGAGGCCTTCTGGTTTGTCGTACGAAAGATGACTTTGTTGTCTTCTATTATAGTGGCGCTGAAGTAGGACTGGCCATCCACACTCGACGTGTAGTTCCATAGCATAATGCCATACGGTCCGGCAATAGCTCGTATCATGTCCCAGTTCTCACTGATCACCGCCCAAGGCCGAGAATTCCAATTTTTGTCCCGGCCTCCAATGCCATGCAAGACGAAAGGTGTGCCGCGAATGTCTAGGTGTACATCTGCATCGGCAACTGGGAATTGCTCTTGCCAATACATTTCCGGGGCAAAGAGCACGCTGGCCCTGCGATCGGGGTATACCAGGCCTCCGGGATAGATTGGCGGTCCTCGCGATTTGAGCTTGAACGTCCCGTTGATGGTAGGTGACTTGATCGTAACGACGGATTGCTTGAAGTCATTAGACGCGGTGAAGCCCCAGCTTATGTTGCCAGCTTTGGTCGTCCACAGCCCAGATGTAGTCTTTGGGCATGTTGTCAACGTCGAAATGTCGACGAAGACGTTCTCCATGTACCGAGTTCCGTTTGCCCAAGAGACCGAAATGAGGCCACGCTGTGCACCGACCACGGTGGCGACTGTGCCTCGAGTGAGATAGAGGACGATACTGGCTTTGCCATCATTGGAAGCAGCATCGAATGACCAGTTCTCACTGGCGGAGCTGTTAAACACCTTGACCATAGGTGAGTCGAAGTGAGTCAGAGGGTCTGCACCCATCGTGACCGGTCCATCGACATATTCACCTGCAAGAGCCCGATGTTCATGGCATGTGTGGCCTTCAAAGGTTGCAGAAGCCGATACTCTGGCGAGGAGTGCCCATGAGGTAATAATCCAATTAAAATGCATGGTTCAAAGAGTTGTTTTTTGTTCAAAATGTGTAAGTGAGTTTTGAGCTATGGCCGATGATAATTCAATTTCATATGCCTTCAGTAGAAGGCATTACAGTCTTTTATAGCCATTTCTGAGCGATTTGGTTTTCAGGAATGAGCACAGATAGCATGAGCCGTTGGCTCCAGAGTCTCCCAATCACATATTCGATGAGCACTCTTACCCTCACCCTTGATACCTCTGGGACTCGGAAAGACTTTCGTGATCGCAAGTATCCTCCGAGAATAGTTTAGTCAATGGCTGATGCAGGAGAGTGGCTGAGCCCCTGAAGGATTCTTGCGCGGTAAGCCAAATATTATGCTAACCCAGTCTGGGATGTCCTTGCGCAGCGTTACATCTAATGGGATGCAATGAAACTTAGGACCTCTATCCTAAATGACAAAAAGACCTTAGGTAAACTTAGTATATCTTAGACTAAATATTTTCAGTACCTTGATTTAATCTCAGAACTCTTCTTGCGCCCCGAGGCCACTATCAATCTAAGGCAGTCAAGTATCTGACAAATCCCGCAGAGACGGTGCTGAGCTTCGGAGTTCGGGACAACTTCTTATAGGCCTGCACACGCCACAACCTTTTCAACAGGCCCATCCACGATTCGATTAAATGACAAGCGGATCGTGCTGCTTCTTTGTTTATGCATATTAAAAACCAAAATGGTCTACAATGGCCCGAGTAAGGGCTGCCGTAGGTGCAGGGACCGGAGAATCAAGGTGAGTCGCAAGGTCGTCCCTATTGTGGCCTATGTTGACCACCTCGTGGACAGTGTGACCAAAAGCAGCCGGCTTGTCTTAACTGCTCTAGTCGAAGAACGACATGCCCAGGGTATGACGACATCTTCGACAAAGCGCATAGAGACGAAACAGCCAAGGTCCGGAGACGGCAATCCCGTCAAAGTCGTATGACTGTCACTTTGGGCGCACCGCCAACACTCAGCTTTCGCCCTTTGCAAATATCTCCTCCAAGAAGCCTTCCCTCAGATCCTGAGTCCAACGCCTTAAGCTTCTTCTTCCTCCATTACAGTTTGTGTCAGAATATTGAAGAAACATGCAGTTTCTTCAGCCTTCTCCCTGACATGTACACCAAGTCAGACGTATCATCTCCTCTGAACAGAGCAACGGCGGCGCTTGCGCTTCAGGTCACTCATCTACATTTCTCAAATGGCGGCGAAAGCCGGATGGCAAGTAATGTCTACTCAGATGCGGTGGTACAGACCAAACAAGCCCTTGCCGCACCGGCGCAGAGCAAATCGGACTCCCTCCTAATGACGACACTTATTCTCGAGGCGTACGAGAGCGCAAAGGGAGTGTTTGGAAGCGAAGAGAATCTATCCTCGCGGTTAGGTACACATGTCATGGGCTCCGTCGCCTTGCTCAAGCATCGAGGGCCCTTGAACTTTAGAGATGAGTTATCGTGGCGCCTTGTCATCGCCACTAGGAATAGGCTACTTCATCACACCCGTCACAGTGTTAACGAGCGCGCCGCCATCGAAGCAGTTGTTGATATCTGGGGTCATGGCAACGTGAACAGGCCGAAGGGGCCGGCAGTGGAGGCCGACACACTAGCATTCAGACTATCGCAGCTTAAGCTTATGGTAAATACCGACAGCAACCTGAGCTCGCAACTGCTCATAGCCCTTGCTACTGATATTGCAAGCCAATGTGCACTCTGGCAGCGCGCACTGCCATCAACTTGGAGGCCGACATCTATCCCAAGCTACACTCTCGCCCCATCAATCCAGGTCGCTAGTACGTACGAGCACGTGGCCCCGACAGTTTATGGAAACATCTCTATAGCCAACGCAGTAAATCGTCAACGAACCACCGAGCTTGAATGTCTCTCACTAATCCACTCTTGTCTTGCCGACAGCCCATATCAGGAAGACAGACACGAAACAGGCCTGCCATCTAGACTCAGGGCCAGAGCGCAGATCCTTGTTGACGAGATATGCGCCAGTGTGCCGTTTTTTGCAGGTGACACCACGGCAGATAAGTTATGGTCTCACAATGTGCTCGTGCCATTCGTGGTTCAAGAACCTTCAAATGAGAGCGGCCGGAGGTGCACGGTTCCTGAGAATACGACCAAGCACGCGCAACAAGTGATGACATCTGGATTGTACATGATGTACGGTACATTAACGGCGGTACTGAGTATGGTCAAAGATATGCCAGCCGTACTTCGCGATGGGCAGGTCGGATGGATATTAGGACAGGTTGATAGGCTCAGACATATTCTTCATATCACGTAGGAGGAAAGAATGAGCAAGAGCAGAAGAGTGACGGAGAACTTGCTAGTCTACAGAGTTTGATATAGGTATGCAGGTTTTTCTAGGTGCAGAGAGATAAAGACTTTATAAGCAATAATGGACTGATTTACGTACTACAAATATATCATCTACTTGGCGGTGTCAAGAACAAGAAGCACAGTCTGACATTCCAGTGCGTGTGTTTCTAACAGTAAAGCCCAGGTCTTGACATCAGTGGATAAATTATATCAGACTCGGGATGAATAATAAAAAAACGGCCTCGGAGAATTACGATAAAAGTTCTGATACATGCAGTTTCGGAGAAAAAGATACAAGGTGCTTACTGGTCGTCGTGCGTGAGATCCGTGACTCCAGATAAACCACGTATGCGACTATTTGTCCCTAATGATGATATTCTTTTCTTACTGGCTGTGTAGATAACTTGTCACTCGTAATGCTAGCGTAAGCCCAGCCGTACGGATAAGTAAATCCGCTGTGTCGAGGATTGGCCTGATCTTAGAATTAACAGGCAAGGGACCTGCTCTGGATATTGGATATGATAAAATACCTTAACAAAAAGCCTTAGGTAAACTTAACATAACGTGGTTGATAAGCGAGTTAGCCAGATAAGCAAGTTAGCCAAAAATCCCTCATCCTATATTATTTCTAACTAATTAAATACTTCTTAACTACCTAATATATTATAACCTTTAAATAAGGCTAGAATTCTTCTTATATTTTAAGCCCTTTAAAATAACCTAAAACTAAATATCTAATATATTATAACTATATATAAAGTTAATTATAATACTCTTAGTAATTAAAAAAATAGTATATAATTCTAATATAATTATTACCTAAACTCTTAGAAACTATCTAATCTA